>CM055734.1:21013210-21267964 GCA_029465975.1 Dallia pectoralis | reverse complement strand
CTAGATGATTCAGTCTATGGTGACCTTGTTGCAGCTCATCACTTTAATGAAGGTAACTATGGAGTTACATTTGTCTCAAAAAGAACAAACAAAAATATTACTATTGCAATCAAAAAATATGTATTGCAAACAAAAAAAATAATATTGAATGCAAAACAACCATAAAACGTATCGAGATCCGCAAGAAATAAAAATGTTTTAAATGCAAAGACAAATGTATTGCATATTTTTTCTATCTTTGCTTACGTTGCTATGGTTTTTGCTCTCAGTCTTTTTTTGCAGTTGCGAGTCCAGGTTTTTGATCTCGGTTCCTATTTTTGCAGTTGCAAATTTTTTTACACAATTGTAACGTGTGGGCGGAGTTTAGATGGCTTCCAAGAAGACGGGTCTTAATTGGTCAGCTGGATTTTGATCAATAGATTGCATTCTTTGAATTTCATTCTTCTAAGTCACGATGGCAGACATACTGTTGCTCTGTCATCGCTGTATAAATGTAAAATGTCTAGGAACAAAACCCAATATTATAAAGTGAGTTTGTGAGCATACCTGAGGCTGCAAAAAGCCACGTTGCATCTCCCCAGCCATCGTGACAATGCAATCTACTGCTCTTTTTGTGACAAATGTAACTCCATAGGTAACTAGCTGCTAATTCGATGTTAAGACTAGTGTTGATATTGTCTCAGCCATGTCTACTCGCTTTCTTGTCTGTAACAGCACTATCAACTTTTTTATTTATCAAGAACTCCTGCCTGAAAGAAACATCTTTAATTGGGCACAAAAGTAATAGCTGGCCCTCCTTTACTCATTCTTCCAATCAGAGTGCAGATAAGACTGGAGGTTAATGCATTTGTTTAGTTGCTAACCCATGACAAGACTGTGGCTAGATGTGTCGTTTGTGTGTGGGGAGTAATTCTTGGTGACTTCAATGTATCAGGATGATGGATGGTTTGGGGTTAGGCATAGGGATGATGGTTTGGTTTGGGGTTAGGCATAGGGATGATGGTTAGGTTTGGGGTTAGGCATAGGGATGATGGTTTGGGGTTAGGCATAGGGATGATGGTTAGGTTTGGGGTTAGGCATAGGGATGATGGTTAGGTTTGGGGTTAGGCATAGGGATGATGGTTAGGTTTGGGGTTAGGCATAGGGATGATGGTTTGGGGTTAGGCATAGGGATGATGGTTAGGTTTGGGGTTAGGCATAGGGATGATGGTTAGGTTTGGGGTTAGGCATAGGGATGATGGTTTTGGGTTAGGCATAGGGATGATGGTTTGGTTTGGGGTTAGGCATATGGATGATGGTTTGGTTTGGGGTTAGGCATAGGGATGATTGTTAGGGTTGGGGTTAGGCATAGGGATGATTGTTAGGGTTGGGGTTAGGCATAGGGATGATGTTTTGGTTTGGGGTTAGGCATAGGGATGATGGTTAGGTTTGGGGTTAGGCATCGAATTTGTGTGCTGGTCCCCACAAGGATCAAATTACAAGTATGTGTGTGGAAACACCTATTAGCCAGAATTAGGCATCTGCTGTCCAGTCAGAGTGCCAGGGTAAAAGTAATCAGCAGTATTTATGTACTTACGTACACACAAATCAACAACCAAATCTTGTCTTAACATGTCTATCTCTCAACTGAAATCCTCTCTTCTCTTTAGACTAGAACATAGAATAAAGCATTCCTTCCAGATTTAACACAGATTCCATCGCTTTCTTTGATAGAGGGGAAGCGAGACGAAGATACGTGTTCTCAAACTGTTTCAAAGAATCCCTCAAACATATAATTAGTCAATACAGGGGTAGTCCTCAACATAATTACACAGGCTACTGACCCGTATAGAAAAAGGGTGTCCTTGGTTCAGTAGTATTATTAGTAATATTACGTTATCGTATTCGGCGCTTAATTTCTGTAACATTGTCAGTCCGTTGCAGTGCAGCAGTGTTGGATTAGAGCATATTAAACATCATCAACTGGTGGTACTGACAGATTTCTGTAGTAGTCAGCTCTTTACACCCAGACATCTCCCCACTCCATCACCCTGGTGTTTCTGCACTGGTTAACAGGCCGATTCATTCATTAACATCATTAGAATTTATTAATGTCAAAGAGTGAGAGGACGGATGGTGGAACTTGAGAGGACCGTTGTCTCAGAATTAAAGCGTATTGTCATTTAGTCTGTATTTTAGTTTAAAAGTCCAGTATTTCCTTCCTTTACGTGCGAGTTAGCGTTATGCAGTAATAGTCTTGGTGTGGTTACTTTTTTCAATATTCCATATGCTAGCGCAGGGATCCAGTCTCAGAAGGGTCTTTGTAATACACCGCACAACAGATTACATAACACACTAGTCATCCTTTAAAACTCAGAGCTCTGCTCATTGTTTTTTCTATCTTGTCTTTAGGGGCAAATATCTCAAAATGAATATTTGTATTTTATTATGTTGGATGCCATTTTATAAAGGTGGACCCCCCCTTTAAAATACGATGACAGTCCAGCAGGCTTCCATGTGATCACATACACCAGTCAAAAAAGGTGGTTCTCATTATAACTCTGAGCTTTCCCCATTGATTTATTATGGAAGGCCATGGTGGTCTTTAGACTGGGCTGCAATGGCTACTTTGGGCATGAACAGCCTGTGTGTAGTAACATACCATTTTTAAATCCTTTATAAGGTCTAAACAGTTCTCTCTTCAGATGAGGACACCCAAAACACTAACCTAACAGTTAAGCTTAGTAAATGCCTAATAAGTAATCCTAATAATAATAAACAAATGGATTAGTAAGGGAGTGCTAGATATGTAGGAATTCATCCCATAACCATTACTAAATATCCATTACAGTGTATGTATGAGAACATTTTCTTTATATCTCGAAGTAATGCTTTTCTAACGACCTAATCAACCCATAATATGTATGTTACAGCTGGTTTATAATGGCCATAAACTGATAACTGGTTCATAAACGGTTTATAAAGTATGATTAGGTCGTTAGAAAAGCTATTACCAACAACATTTCCCTATAGCTTGTAAATCCTTATTGAATTAGTTTGCCTGCCTACCTAGTACTATTCAAACAAAGGTGTGTGTATAAGCATCATTAGTCAGCTGGACAACAGTATATATCTTTTAAGATTTTTATTTGTTTAAAATGATCCCTGCATAAGCCACCAATCTATCAAATGTATTCATAAAGCACTTTTTACAATGACAGTTGTCACAAAGTGCTTTTACAAACACCCAGCCTGAACCCCAACAGAGCACTCATCAACAAATTCATACACAGTGGGTAGGAAAAACTCCCTGGTTGGTCAAATTTAGGAAGAAACCTAGGAGGAACCAGGCTCTGAGGGGTGGCTAAACCTTTAGGTCTTGAATAAATATTACGTGGGTTTTTCATGCAGAAATTATTTTAAGAGTCTTGGTCAAGTGCATGACTAGTCTGACAGGGGGACATCGGGAGCGGTGAGGGTTTGGCGGATTGGAAGCCAAAGACATCTGCTGCTTGGCCTACAACACAACCAGGAGGGCCTTAGGAGGGGTCAACTACACGTCCTTAGGGCTGGTAGGTCCCACGGTGTGGTCAATGGGCACATGTCCTCCTTAGTCCAAGAAGTTAGAGGAAAAGTTGGAGACCCAGCTGAAAAGTTAAAGACCCCAGTTCCCTAGGTTCAATAATATAGCGTAAAATTCCCATAATCTGTCTCCTCTATCCTATGCGGACTCACCTCTCCTCGCCCCCTCTCTCCCATTCTTCTCCCCCCTCTGGAAGTTATTTCCAGAAGTGAAGGCAGGAGAAGCAGCCATATCTTCATTCTGGTCTGTCTATCGCTGCACTTCTGCCTTCACAGTGGAGCTATTCTTCCTCTTGCAGAGGATCTGCAGCTGCTTCCAGAGGGACTTCTGTGATGGTTTGTCCTCTACATTGCAGGGCAGTTCACCTAGAATGTCTTGGAGCATCTCATCAGCAATGCTGGTGAGCCTCTTTTTTGAGGATCCTGATTGGGCCCGGTGGTTACTGGAGACGTAGTCTTTATTGGCCAGCGATCTTACCCTTGTGTGATGAATACCAATATTCTCAGACTCTGGGTTAAGGGATTCTTGAGTTGGAGAGATAATGGCACATGGGCGTACAAAGATAAGGCGAGGGGGAAATCCTGATCCAGTCACCCAAGGGTTTTTTTCAGCGGCCGGTGTGAGATCAATGATGGCCGGTAGGGGACCAACGATGTGGCTCTCCTCGAATGAGAGCACATCCACCCTGTTGTTCCTTTTCAAGTAGCTTCTCAGCCACTTGCAAAGGGACATATTGGGCTGCTTGGGCCTAGCATCCACAGCTAGCTCAGCATTCTCCTCCTGGAGAGACTTCCCCTCTTCTATGGTCTCCTCTAGGAAGCGGGCAAGAACTTGTTCTGAGCACATACAGGAGTACCTAGACCGGGCCAATCTTAGACCAGAGGTACCTTCATCATGGCTGGTACTAATTCCTTGGCCGGTCATGCTTGAGTGATAATGATCGACAAGACAGCTGTTCAGCCTTAATATAGTCCAGCTCACGATGATGCAATAATCCGTTAGAACCTACTGTTCATGGGGAGTTATTATTGTTGTAGAATGTTAGTCGTATCATGACATCATAATGTAGTATATGCATAAATGGAGTCCAATATGGATCCTTGTTCCCAATGTAATGCTAAACTGTTTGGCTATTGAGTAGCCACACTGCTGTCCCTATGTAAGTGTGTGTAATCATGCAGAAAAATAATCCCACGCTAGATACTCCAATAATTACACAGTAGATCTTAAAGAGACACAGGGTTATTCGAATCACACACTGCCTGGTTGTTCTATTCATATAACTTAATAATGTTAAGCACATTTGGGCGGCCTATACGCTAACTACTACAAGTTCCTTAGAGCCCTCCATATTACACAAGGCCTCGCTTCCCCCTCGTTGTCAACGCGGGTGTTTGTTTACTTCCGATGACTGTATGAAGCGAAACTATCCGTGTGGTCACGAAGAGAAAAAACACCAAAAGAGTGAATTGCGAGAACAGCATTCAGGTTAACTTGCGTTCTCTCCTCTCCAAGTTTGATGTCAGCAAATAACAGTAGAGTTAAGTTGATGTGCTAGCTAGCGCTGCATCTCTCTCTAGTCTGTCTTGCTAACCTAGCTGAGCAGTGCATCTCATGGTCTGTTTGTGTCTTGCTTGCCAGCCACTTCCAGGGCTGTGTTCTGTGACTTTGTGCCTGACAAATATGAGTGTGAAATACATGATCTATTACATTTGATAAACGCTAACAGGCAAGGGTTGTTTTTAAACTGCAGTTACTGTGAAAAAAACAAGACATTGATTAGCCTTGGGAGGGAGGGGGTATTTTTCTAGAGCTCCTGAATTCCCAGATTGATAGACCCTCTGATACTTGACATTCTGCGTAAGAAACTTCTGAATATCGGCCTTAAATCTATTCATCTTGATTAATGCTAGAAAAGGTGAGCGATAGCCTGTCTGTAAACGTATTTGTAGGCTACAGAGTAGACTGGCTAGTGAATTTCACGTAGCTAAATTAGTCAGTTAGCTAGTTAGAGTACTCCATACAACTGTACGATATTTGGACGTTATCTGCAATCAATCTAAACCAGCACCGGGAATTGGGTAGCTAACTGGCCCAATCAAACACACCTTACCATTCAGTATACTGCTTTCCCTCAGGAAAAACACAAGCAAGCTGCTTCTGTTGTGAGGTCAGCAGAAACATTATCAATGTTCAGGACAGATGAATACCCAATCCAAACAGAGAGGTTGCAGGATGTCAGAACTGGGTAGCCTCTTGCTTTAAGTCTTTGTCCCAACGATGTACACAATCACATACTCGTGGACTTCAAAGAGTGTTCTCGCTAAGTCTGATGACTTAGGGCTGTCCCACTGTCAAATCGTCAAATGCGCAATTATTCTATATAAGATAATCACATAATAATAGCAATATGAATATATTATATGTAAGATAATCACATAATAATAATATTGATATATTATTGTCACGGTTCCTAGTGGGGTAGGAGGGTGTTGGTTAGTAGTCGGTGTGTTTCTGATGGCTGTAGTGTTCGTTCGCATGTTTCTAATGGTTGTAGTGTTCGTTCGCATGTTTTTAATGGCTGTAGTGTTCGTTCGCATGTGTCTAATGGTTGTAGTGTTCGTTCAAGTATTTCTAATGGCTGTAGTATTCGTTCAAGTGTTTCTAATGGCTGTAACCAATACTGCAAAATGGCTTTGATGGTCCAATTTAGAAAGAACAACAAGATAACTGAGTTTCCAGGGAGAGTATGACAGCAATTACCTTGGCACATCTTACCATTTGCAAGGTTTTCTTCATAAAAAAATGTATCTGGTGTTTGTATCTGATATGCAGCTGATGTCAGCATTTCCATCTTTTTTAGTAAGTATGGACATCATATATTGTACCTTAACAAGCTAGTCAGCGCTGTCCTACTCTTTCAGATACTCCCCCAACATATTGCACCAGAGACAACCAATCATTTAATACAATTCCAAATATGGGCAACTCTCAGTTACTGGCAAATCACCTAATTCAATGAAGAAAGGGGTGCCTATTTTGATTGAATTTATTTCTGGCAGATGGCCTATGACCCCTGCCTGCTGGGGCCCCTGGGCTCCAGCCCAGATTAGCCTGTGCATTAAAATGACCCCACCATGCAGGTTGCAGTCAGTGAGTGCACTGGCTTGTCCGTTGATGTAGGTGAGTGGCTGAAATGTCTCTGGCTGTGTGTTTGTGTCTGACCGTATGTGAGAGGGTAGATTATCTGTGGCGGTATGGCACATTTGAAGATAGCGTCACTTTCCTTTGAATGTATTTTTGCTTTGTTTATTTAATTAATGATGAGTGTTATTGAACTTTTATTTTGTATGACTTTATCTAACCATTGCTGAGACACTGGCTTTCTGACACTGCAACCAAATAAGATGCAAAAACTCTCTCGTGGGAGTGTGTCTACCAAGGTAGCCCTCACATTTTTATTTCCCATGGGGAGGCTAGTGAAGAACAGAATATATATATAAAATGGTGGGCAGAGCCAAAGGCAAGCTGGCGAGATCCGTTGGGGCAACACAGACACATTCTACCATGTTTCTGTTTAAAAACGTTTACTATTCAAATTGCTTGTGTGTAATAGCTCAATTTGCCCAATGTTTTTTTTAAATATACATTTTTATTGTAAATTTTACATAGCTAAGTTCACCTTGTTCCACACTTTTACCAATACCTGTATTGACATTAGCTATTTTTTTATTGCTAATATTCGACCAATTTACCTCTTGTCTCACGCCGTAGGCTTCTGCTGCCCAGCCACTGGGCTTTCTCTCCCTGGGGAATGGAAATCACTGTCTGTAGTTTATATGTCATCTAGGAGGCTAACTGGCATAATTCCTGAGACCTGAACAGAAATTCCCTTAGATAGTTGAATGTTTGTAGTTGTCTGCATAAGGATGTCAGTACTCAACTCCAATGCCCTCTCTTTTTTTGTCCAGGAGTGGTAGGCCTGGTCGTGGTATCCCAGGATGCCGTTGGTTAAGCGAAGTATCGAGCCCAGGCACCTGTGCCACACTGTGCTGCCGCGGGCCATCAAGAACGAGCTGGAGTGTGTGACCAACGTCTCGCTGGCCAACGTCATCCGACAGCTCAGCAGCCTCAGTGAGTCAAACACACACAACACACACTCTGTACCCACATTTCAAAGTCAAGGTGTTTTATTTGTCAAATGCACCTAATAACATAGCGACATTCTGAGCAATGACATTATTGTGACATGGTGTGCAGTGGTCATTAATAAATAGATTAAATAATAAAAAAGCAAATAATTAAAAAAATATACATACAATAAAAACTATTAGAAAGTATAGAAATGGGGAATATGGACAATATGAATTAAAATTCTATAAATAGTAGTGCATATAAATGTGTACGTTAACATATACTAATATGCATTCAATGTAAAGGAAAGTGTGTGTGTGTGTGTGTGTGTGTGTGTGTGTGTGTGTGTGTGTGTGTGTGTGTGTGTGTGTGTGTGTGTGTGTGTGTGTGTGTGTGTGTGTGTGTGTGTGTGTGTGTGTGTGTGTGTGTGTGTGTGTGTGTCTGTGGTATTCTATCTTCATTATCTTTGTGTGTGTGTGGTATTCTATCTTCATAATCTGTGTCTATTGTATTCTATCTTCATAATCTGTGTCTATTGTATTCTATCTTCATAATCTGTGTCTATTGTATTCTATCTTCATAATCTGTGTCTATTGTATTCTATCTTCATAATCTGTGTCTATTGTATTCTATCTTCATAATCTGTCTATTGTATTCTATCTTCATAATCTGTGTCTATTGTATTCTATCTTCATAATCTGTGTGTGTTGTAACAGGTAAGTATGCAGAGGACCTGTTTGGGGAGCTCTTCAACGAGGCTCACACCTTTTCCTTCAGGGTCAACTCCCTCCAGGAGCGTGTGGACCGCCTCTCTATCAGCGTCACACAGCTGGACCCTAAAGAGGAGGAACGTGAGTGACACACAGATGAACACACACACACCCATACATTTAAACACACCCTAAAGAGGAGGAGCGAGAGTGACACACAGATGAACATACACACACACATACCCACACATATAAACACACCCTAAAGAGGAGGAGCGTGAGTGACACACAGATGAACACACACACACACACACCCATACATTTAAACACACCCTAAAGAGGAGGAGCGTGAGTGACACACAGATGAACACACACACACACACCCATACATTTAAACACACCCTAAAGAGGAGGAGCGTGAGTGACACACAGATGAACACACACACACACCCATACATATAAACACACCCTAAAGAAGAGTATGAGTGATACACAGATGAACATACCCACATACATATAAACACAAACCTGGTTTAATTACACTCAAACGGTGTTGGGTATTCAGTCAAACTACCACACGTGTATTAAATACACACACCTCAAACACCACCCTCACAAAGTAAACCTACAGTACAGCCAACCACATTAACAGTAGACACTGGGTTCGCCAACACTAAGGGTGAACCCAAGCAAAGTGCTGGTCCTCTATTGTAAAAAAAGAAGTTTGAGGATATGGTTTGGTTTAATTTAAGGTGAGAGTAAGGGTTAGGCTTAGGCATAAAGGTTAAGCTTTAAATTGCAGGATTTTGCTGGTTTAGTAAGTGTAGTGTGTGTGTGTCATTGCCGACCCCACACAGTCTTAATGACCTTATTAGAGGAACAGGACACAGTTGAGATTGTGTCATTTTTCATCCCAGTAGTTTCAAATTGCCACATTGTACCACCCGCACACATTAGTCACAACCACACTCCCCTGTCGGCTGGCTCAGTGAGCGCTCGTTATGGCCATTCTAACCAGCCAGCCAGTGATTTACCTGGCCCTGCCTCACACAATGGCCTGTCTTTGTGGGGTAATGAGAAACCTAGCTATGTAACGGCGTTAGAGAGATTATGGCTGTCTTTGCAGTGATCTGAGTAGACAGTAGGCATGTAACAATTCACTCAAGCCATGATGCGATAATGTTCGACATACTGATGTCGACATACTGACGTCGAGATAAGATTTCTCACGATTTCATTTGACAAACTCAGACTTATGTCAAATTAGTTAGTGTGCTTTTATTATTTTTCACTCAGGCAAATGCTGCACATTTCCTAGTGTAATTCATACATTTGATGTATTTAATGTCAAATAACAAAACAAAGTGTTTAATTTAAAACAAATCCAAAATAAATTGATTAATAATAAAAAAAGAAATCTCTTCATATTAACAAACTAAGGCTTTGCCTGTGATTTTTTTCTAGCCTGGATGTTTTTTACATGTTTTCTTAAGAAATATCTGCATTTCCATTTTCCGGCAGATGCTGAGACATTCACTGTGCAAAAGTGGCTGGTTTGGAGAGTTTCCTCCACTTGAGTGGAGCTATTAAGGGAAATGGATTTCAGTTTTGTAGGACACTAATCTTCCTGATTTTGTATGACAGAAAACTGCCTCATATCTCTTGCCATGACAACACAGATGCATCTTGTGATCTCTTTGACTCTCGCACTTGTCGCCCCAAGTGGGGCTGCAAATCTGCTGGTCAGTGTGGTTTGGCCTATTAATAGCTTTTTACGAGCAGACTGAGTTGACTGGAGCACCTCACAGTGGTGCGGTTTGTAAGATACATCATGTTTGTTGTATATTAGCATGTTCATGCAGTGTCTTCGGAAAGCCAAACTGCCGCCACAGCTTTGATTTCAGTAAGAATGGGGCATCCTCAATACCAAAATCTACACTTTTCTGCCGCCATGGTTGCTACTGTTTAACGCTACAACTTGCTCGCTACCATCATGCCTGTCAAGCGAGGTCG
Organism: Dallia pectoralis; assembly: GCA_029465975.1. Classification (NCBI taxonomy): domain Eukaryota; kingdom Metazoa; phylum Chordata; class Actinopteri; order Esociformes; family Umbridae; genus Dallia; species Dallia pectoralis. The sequence continues at coordinate 21,257,545 of CM055734.1, read as the reverse complement.
AAGTATACAGCTTTAGCGCACCTGCTGGTCAAAATATGTATCTCAGTCTGTTTAACATCTCCACCGTCTTGAACCGCCACAAATTGTCATCGGTTTTCAACCGTCTCTGAGTGCATTGTTACATCGCTAGTAGGCAGACAGGTAAAACGCAGGGAGAAGATGGAGGGATGTAGAAAGATGAGGGTGAGAGAAACACAGGGACGGGGAGAAAGAAGTAGAGGGAGAGTACTAGAGGGGGAGAGCGAAAATGAATGGGAGATGGGGGAGATACACAGGTAGAGAGAGAGAAACCGTTAGAAAGAGGGTGAGGGTTAGAGAGAAAGCTAGCAACCTCATAATAGTAGTGCATCAGTAGCACGCTTCTATGGTGAGGCACCAATTTCCCATTGGCCAATGGGATGTGTACAGCTGGGATTTGATAGTTGAGGTAGATTGATATACTGAACTGGGCTGCCTCAGATCACTGTTTTAGAATAAAGGAGCAGCGCTCTGGGTGGAGTTGTGGCCTATTTGGACCAGCATTTGGTAAATAATGTATCCAAACACCTGTCACGCCCAGAGCATCCTTCCTTTTACCCCAAGCATCCTTCCTCCTCTCCTCACACTCCTCGTCTTCTGTTCTCATTTTTCGCTCCCATATTTAGGCTAATGTGACGATGATGGATATTATTTTAAGAATGTTTCAGAAGTTTTTTGTTGACCACACATTTGACAGAAAATTATACAGATTTTTTTTTTCTTTTCTGTTTTTTTCTGGGTGTGATGGATGTGATAATATGGTATAAACATACTATATTTGCCATCAAAATTGTAATTTCCACACACCAGTCATATTCAAGCATTCATGCATTTCACTTGTAGAGATAGGCCAGCTACATTTCCTGGATGGTGTGTCTCTACTCTCACCATCAATTTTATAGGGATTTTTATTAATCAGAAACGGCTATTGTTTTACAATATTAAAAAGCCTACCTATCTAGCTCATTAGAACCTGTAAAACGTAGCACATTCCCTGCTTTGAATGTGGGGATACAATTTGTCAAGTAAGTAAGGGCTTCTGTCAGGCTGAATACTTTATAGTATAGATCTCTACTCAACCGCAAACATAGGAACAGTTTCTTCCCAACTGCTGTTAACATGCTGTACTCTGAAACCCAGACTGCACTTTGTTGTACTGTACTTGTACTGTCAAATGACAATAAAGTTGTGCCTGTGGTGGTCTTATGGTCAAGCTGCCTGTTATGCACATAATACTCCGTGCCCTTTCAGCCCACTCTTTGCTTTCCTAAAAGAAAGATAATAAAGCATGAAAATGCACAAAAATGATCTTTAAAAATTATTGTAAAAAAAGTTACATCTTATTTATAAGTCCTGAGAAAATTAGTCAAACTGTTGTGGCCATTTAGACTAGTAGCTATGCTGAACAAGTACACGCATATCTGACAGCTGCTAGTGTCATCGAGCAGTTTGAGAAACAGAAAGGCCAAATTACATTCTAATCAGACACCAGACTCAATCAATCAATAGGTAAAGAAATATTAAATACTGTCGTGGTACATCATTATGTCTGAGGCACTATTAATGGGGACTGAAAAAAGAAGAGTACCTAGTGCTGGATTTCTCCTTTGAGATTAAATGTGGCATGATATATAACATGTAGACACGGACATCTCATGGATGGAGCCACATACATTTTGAACATGCACTTTCTCTGCTCAATGTGAGGTTGGTACAACTCAAGGGTCAAAATCACACACACACAGAGTTTGTCTCAGGTTTTTTTTCTTACTTACAAAACACACATTCATTACAGCTTTTTATGAGGTCATTAAAGGGTAGGATTTACTTAACCTAACCCTAAAGCAATGTTAACCCTAAACCTGCAGTTCTAGTGTTTACTGCGAACAACCAAATCCCAGAACATTCTGTTTAAAAATGTTGCTATTGAAAACACATCCATCTAATATCCAGGCTCAAATCAACCTCCCAATATTAGGAGCTGGAATAACTGAACTGACTGTCTCAAACTGTTTTGATAAGCCATGTTGAGCTTATACATTTGCCAATCACACGCACAAATGCTTTTCCACATGTGACAGTTTAAAGTGTGGGGTTGGGGCAGAATATGGTTGGGGTGGCAGGGCAGTAAAGTTAACTGACTGCAGCGAAGGTTGAAATGGCCAAACTGGCAAATGTCACCACAGGCTCCAGGTTAGAGATGGCAATTTGCAGAGAATTGCAGGATGCTGTTACACACGTGTGCGTGCGCGTGTGCGTGTGTGCAATTACACTCCAAACAATAACTATTCAACAAAATAATCTCAGAACACCAATTAATCAAAATGATGGTATCTGACCAAATGTGGAAATGACGATATAGTTAGAATAGCGAGAGTGATTGGGGTGTGCAGTAAAACCGAAAACAATCACGACAGACAGAAGGTTCTGGTAGAGTAAACTGGAGGAGGAGTTAACTGGATAAAAGGGATGAGTGAGGCCGGTGGGTGAGGCCACATTGTTAAATGTAGACTGGGGAGAGATCAATGGCAGGGTGGAGGAATGTGTCGCATTTTGAGTACAAACAGAATGTAGCTAAAGCAAAGGGCAACGTGAAGCTGAGCGAGGATTGGGGAGAGAGGGCTCCAGAATCACTGGTCCGGGCAATAGTTCCTCTCTTCATCCTTCACTTCTCTCCTCTTTACATCCTCACTCCTCTCCTCACTTCATCCTTCACTTCTCTCCTCTTTACATCCTCACTCCTCTCCTCACTTCATCCTTCACTTCTCTCCTCTTTACATCCTCACTCCTCTCCTCACTACATCCTTCACTCCTCTCCTCACTACATCCTCACTCCTCTCCTCACTTCATCCTTCACTTCTCTCCTCTTTACATCCTCACTCCTCTCCTCACTTCATCCTTCACTCCTCTCCTCACTACATCCTTTACCCTTCCCCTCCCCTCTCTAGTTCCCTCTTCCTCTCTCTAAATCTTTCTACATCCCTCCCTTCCGTATGTCCTTCTGTCCCCTCTCCTCCCTCATAGATCTCCCCTCTCCATCTTCCTCGAATGCAATTTGTGTTCTGTCTGGTCCTGTCATTAGTCGTATCAGACAACCAATGGCTTATATCCTACTCTTTAATGTTCCCATTATATCACCACTAAGGCCACAGGCAAAACTACAAAGTCACAATGCCAACTAGCCGTCCTTTAGGCGCCGGTTCGATTTTCCTTTCAGTGGCACATGTCCATGTCTTCTCTTTCCATTCTTCTTTGCTCACACAGACGTCCCTGCACATTCCCTATACATCTTCTCTCACACACTTGCAACACTCTTCCTCATTCTTCTTTCCTCATCTCTATTTACTTTGTTTCTCTGGGAGCCATTCTCCCTTCTTCTCCCATGATAGCTGTTTTAACAAAGCAGTGTTTCATTTTCTCATTTGGCCACAGGCGTCGGGTGAGTAGACAGATATGTTCTTAGGGAGAAGGAGAGTTTGTCATAGTGTTTAGTTTAGCCCCCTTAGCTCATACACACAAACACATGCCCACATGTGCTTGAATATATGAAGACAAGTTAGTTAATGCAGAACCAGAACTTGTCAAACAACCATTCAGATGTGTGCTTTTGAATTAGGAATCATTTACAGATCAAAATCGTCCAGTTAAAAAAGAAGAGACTGCCAAATGTAATTGAAGCATCATCATTTGTTATTTAAAATGGACAGAATTTTTCCTAAAGGTAGGGTGTTTGCCAATTTGCTTAGCCAATATGTAGATTCCTGTCTTAGCCTCAGCTAAAGAGATTTCTTAATTATTTTTTACAGTTTGATTGCTACCAATGCGTGCATGTAATTCTTTGCACATTTTAATGCCCCTGTCAAACAGTTAGTGTTTTTTAAATGCATATTCTTTTTATGTGCACATTATGTAAATACATTATTTATGGGAAGGCCAATGTTTTCAATTTTTTTGTTTGGTTCAGACCTTTTATGTTCCATGAAGCAAACATGTTCTGGATAACTTACCAACTTGGATGCTCAAGATTTGTCAGTCACTTGGCATTGGAGTCAGTCATCAGGCTGTGTATATGTGTCTGTATCTCTTTGTATGGATGTGTGTCTGTGTGAGTGCGCGTGTATTGCCGGCATCTGTCTGTAGAACCCAGTATCGCTTGGCAGAGTGGTCCGGACGCCAACTGCTGTGTTGGCTGTCACACCCACGCTTAGCACAAACCGACAGTTCCTGTAGCGCAGCATGCAGCTTCTATACCAAATCCACCCTGTAGATCAAGACTGTTTGCCCACTGAAGCTAAGCAGGGCTGAGCCTGGTCAGTACCTGGATGAGAGACCTCCTGCAAAAACCAGGTTGCTGCTGGAAGAGGTGTTAGTGATGTCAGAAGGGGCTTCTCTCTGGTCTGTGTGGGTCCTAACGCCCCAGTATAGTGACGGGGACACTATACTGTCAAAAAGCACCGTCCTTCGGATGAGACGTTAAACCGAGGCCTTGACTTTCTGTGGTCATTAAAACCCCTTGTCCTCTGTCCATCATGGCCACCTAATTACCCCCGTATATATATATATATATATACTAATTGGCTTCATCATCACTGTCTCCTCTCCACCAGTAAGCTGGTGTGCGTTCTGGCGCAATATGGCTGCCGTCGCGTCATCCAGGTGGATGCTGCACATTGGTGGTGGTTGAGGAGATTCCCCCTTCCATGTTAAAGCGCTTTGAGTTCCCAGGAAAAAAGTGCTATATAGATGTAATTAATTATTATTATTATTATTACTAAATCCACCTGCTCCTCTCCTGTAGAGCAGCATGGAGCTTCTATACCAAATTCCCCCTCTGCTCATGTTGAGCAGCATGGAGCTTCTATACCAAATCCCCCCTCTGCTCCTGTAGAGCAGCATGGAGCTTCTATACCAAATCCCCCCTCTGCTCCTGTAGAGCAGCATGGAGCTTCTATACCAAATCCCCCCTCTGCTCCTGTAGAGCAGCATGGAGCTTCTATACCAAATTCCCCCTCTGCTCCTGTAGAGCAGCATGGAGCTTCTATACCAAATTCCCCCTCTGCTCCTGTAGAGCAGCATGGAGCTTCTATACCAAATCCCCCCTCTGCTCCTGTAGAGCAGCATGGAGCTTCTATACCAAATTCCCTCTCTGCTCCTGTAGAGCAGCATGGAGCTTCTATATCAAATCCCCCCTCTGCTCCTGTAGAGCAGCATGGAGCTTCTATACCAAATTCCCCCTCTGCTCCTGTAGAGCAGCATGGAGCTTCTATACCAAATTCCCCCTCTGCTCCTGTTGAGCAGCATGGAGCTTCTATACCAAATTCCCCCTCTGCTCCTGTTGAGCAGCATGGAGCTTCTATACCAAATCCACCTGCGTACTAAATTGCTAACATCATAGAGCTGAATGGATCCAGACGTCATATCATTGTAAATGAGCTGGCCCCTGTGTCAAGGGAAACTGTATTGCTCTGCGAAGTCGGGGGGTGGCAGGAGAAACAGCAGCGCGCACACACACACACACACACACACACACAAACAGTAGTATAAAGGTTGTAGAGAGTGTGGACTGTACAGGTGGCATATATTAATTCAAACCAGTACCACATAAAACAAGAAAGATCCCACAGCTACAGGAAATGTGAATTATTTTGTAAATAATTAGGAGGGGATGATAGATTAATCATTAGGGCAAATCAAGTGAGACATTTTGAGTGTTAATTACAAACGTTTTAATCTCCAATTCACAACACCACCAGAGAGACGAGATGATCAAAGTAAGACGGGGCATCTGTAGGATAGAATGGAAGGGTAGTGAATAGGATCTGGTGTACAGTGGCATGATGGGAATAAAAGGTGAATGCCGATCAGGAATCAATGTCCAGCACAACTCTCAACCTTGGGTTGAATGTAGTTTTAATGTAGCTTGTTTAATGTTCTGTGTGTGTGTGTGTGTGTGTGTGTGTGTGTGTGTGTGTGTGTGTGTGTGTGTGTGTGTGTGTGTGTGTGTGTGTGTGTGTGTGTGTGTGTGTGTGTGTGTGTGTGTGTGTGTGTGTGTGTGTGTGTGTGTGTGTGTGTGTGTGTCGTAGAAGTCTTCACATCACCTGCTTTCACTACCTCTTAGGTTCCAGCACACTCTATTCCACTCTGTTTATTGCTCTCGCTCTGTCCTTCAATCTCTCTGTGTCTATTTCTTTCTCAGTTTACGTCCATCTCTGTCGTGCTCGTCATTTGTCCCGGTTTCGATTTCCTAACTAATTGCGTTTATTCGTTTTAGTCTCTGAAACCCTCTGGCCATCCCTCTAGCTTTGTGGAAGCTATTACTTACCTTCTAATATGCGGAGGGACATAGATGGAAATCGGAAGACACAGCGAGTGGGAAGATGGAAATGAAATGCGTGAGAGAGAATGAATGGAAAATGGAGAGAGCGCGAGCTGTTTACCTCCTAGTCCTTCTAGTTTGAGCGCTGTTGATAAAACATGGTTGATTTAGTGTCCGCGAATTGAAAATGTACAGCAGCGTAAATGGGTTGACACCCTGAGAGAGTTCATAACAAGTGACATGGGGGTTAACGCCAGGTTATAATGCCTGAGATTATATACCCAGACAAGGTTTAATGGAGTCTTAACTGTATTACCCTTTTCAGAGACGGTTGCAGTGGCGTTTCAATTCGCCCTCAGGGGTTTGGAAGTGTGAAGTCGCTGTATAAACACATTCCATTATTCATTATTCGGTTATAGATCTGTTAACACACCGGGTTTTAAGAGCAGAGATTCAGTCGTTTTTTTGTCCTGTGAAATCGAGCTGTCTGGCACATTACTTCCTCCCCCAGCAATTTCTCAAGGATGTTTTTTTCTGAGAGCGATTGGCAGAACAACAACTTCCTTCTGTTATTTTACTGTTCAAAAATGTTACGCGGTTCAGTATGAACGAACACTGACCAATGGATTAGCTTTAGCCTGAAAGTCTACACAGGTTTTTTTCCAGAGGGGACGAACGCCATGTTAGTCAATTAGCACAAATTGTGGCCATAACAAAATTCCCCTTAAGTGATTGACAATAGCTGCGAAAGAGCTTGACATCTCCTGGCGCTAACCACAACTAGCATACTTATGATCATTTGGATGATGGCGGAGCTTACTCATTACCCACAGCAGGAGTATAGCACTCAAAATCCCCCTTTTTACTTCCTCCTCTCACTTTCTATCTAATTTTCATCTAATTTCCTTGTCTCTCCTTCCCTTCTCTGTTTCCCACTCTCCAGTATCTCTCCAGGACATTACGATGAGGAAGGCTTTCCGGAGCTCCACCATTCAGGACCAGCAGCTGTTTGCTCGCCAGTCGCTGCCCATTCCCCTGCAGGAGACCTTTGACCTTTGCGAGCAGCCGCCACCCCTCAACATCCTCACACCGTACAGGTCAGCATCACAGCAGTTGTTCTTCTAATTGGGCGGTGTTAATAGGACTTGACATCTCGTTTGTCAGCTCAGCAGCTTGTAGACTATGCCATAAACACACTATTGTCAGTGAGTGTCACCTAAATGTCACATCTATATAATATAATAACAACTTTATGTTAGACTTCTGTGACGTGATTGTCGAATAAGTGCTGCCTTATTGATCACACCAAGCAGAAATACTAGCTGTGACCTATACTCTGTCAGTTACCTTTGTCCCAGAAGGACAAAGGTAACTTGACATTAGTGTTCATTTTAAAATGAAGTTTTATTGTAAAAAGGGGGAATAGAGATAATACAAGGGCAGGGAAAATAGGGTATGACACATGTGTGTGTGTGTTTGAAGTGCCATCAAAGGACGTGCTGAATGTGTGTGAATGTGTATGTTTGTGTACGTGGGCGTGTGTACGTGGGCGTGTGTGGGTGTGTTTTTGTGGGCATGTGTGGGTGTGTACGTGTGGGTGTGTACGTGTGTTTGTGTGTGTGTACGTGCGTGTGTGCACGTGTGGGTGTGTACGTGTGTTTGTGTGTGTGTGTACGTGCGTGTGTGTGTGTATCGATGTGTTTTGGTCTCTTCACACTGTCTCTTGGCTGTTAACTCAGGATGCAGGCAGTTGCTGAGAGAGATGAGAGAGCGAGGAGTCAGCTGGAGATAAATAATCCAGGATGAAACCTCAGCCAGGGTCTGGGGCTTTTTATTTGTCTACGTTCTCAGCTGTGTGTGCGTGCGCGCCTGTGCGTTCGGGCGTTCGTGTGTGTGTGTGCGTGTGCACGAGTGTGCGTGCGTGCGCGAAGGCCTCTGTCTCCAAATGCACACACAGCTGAGGAGACAGCTGCTGGTGTAGATTACCTGTCTTAAATGCAGGGTGTGTGTGTGTGTGTGTGTGTGTGTGTGTGTGTGTGTGTGTGTGTGTGTGTGTGTGTGTGTGTGTGTGTGTGTGTGTGTGTGTGTGTGTGTGTGTGTGTGTGTGTGTGTGTGTGTGTGTGTGTGTGTGTGTTTGACGTTTTAACAAGCTAGTGTATGACAGTGAAGTCTCCAAGTCTCACTGTCCACCTCTATGGGACCCTTGAACCATTTTCTTATGGGTGTCAAGTATTTTAATAATTTTTACTTTCTCTATCCATCTCACTTTCTCTCTCTTACTCGATACCTGTCTCCTTGTCTCTCGTTTTGTTTTTCTTTCTACATCCTTCACCAGCGGTCTGTCTGTAACATATCAGACTGTTAGTCTTTAGATTCAGCTGATGCTGCCTTGTCAAACACACACACCAATCACAATCCTCAACTAGAACACTACCTACTCCTTCTGTCACGCTCCTAACATTCTTCCCTGCCTGGTTACATATCATTAAACCCCCTCAGCTTGTTCTGACGTCAAGCCTCTTCATGTCTGATCTTCATGTTGTCAGTTGTCTGTCACCATCCTACCCTCATGTCACACAGCGTGGCAGCCAGAGGGAAGAGATGGGTCGTGTGGCACATAGAACACTGCAGGTTACTCTTAATGGGGAAGAAGTACGTAGCAATGGTGTAATGTAGTTAGTTAGTCCACCGTCTTTTTTCTGGTTTCTTTGACTAGAGTGTGTGTGTCTGTGTGAGAGAGATTATGTGTAGCTATTTGTGAGATTAGGGCACATCGTGTTCCCGTGTGTTGATGTGATATGAATGGGCAAGCTTCTACGTGTGTGTGTGTGTGTGTGTGTGTGTGTGTGGTGTGTGTGGTGTGTGTGTGTGTGTGTGTGTGTGTTAATTGATTCCATTGTCAAAGACACAGCTTTTTAGTGATAATTGCGCTTATATTTTACATTATGTATTTTATACGTTTTATTTTATAAGTGTTAAGAAAGGATAAAAACAAAACACACAAACATCTAGGCCTTTGCTCTGGATAAGAGCCTTTGGTAAGTTACTCAAATGTAAATGTAAAGACGATTAAGGAGAGTTGCGAGGCGCCAAAGGAGACAGGAGGGCAGACAGTTTCCATTGGTAGTCAACCAACGTATTGGACCTGATCTGTTTATTTCACATTAGCGTTTAAAACCACCCCCTTAATCAGACTGGGATCATTTTTATCAGAGATACTGTGTTGATACTATGATATGATACTATGTCTGTTACTGTGTCTGTCTGTGTGTTTGTATCTGTATCTCCACGGAGCATTGTAGTCATCATACACGTGGCTAATCCAGACTGTCTCTGCCAACGAGGTGGAAAAACAAAACTGACCCGGTATTCCCGGGTAACTTTGGTCTTATTTTGCCTCCACAGGGATGATGGAAAGGAGGGGCTGAAGTTCTACACCAACCCCTCCTACTTTTTTGACCTCTGGCGAGAAAAGATGTTGCAGGACACAGAGGATAAGAGGAAAGAAAAGAGGAAACAGAAGGTAAAGAATGGCTGCCATAGGCCACTGAGCTGGGTTGTCACCAGCGTCCTCTCTTCTTATTTGAGAATTCCAAATAGCGTTGTGAATCTATTGGCTGTTAGCCCTGTAGCCAAGTGGCTGTCTGACCTGGACTCATTGTGCATTCTTCATTACAGATGTAATTTCAGCAATTATATATCCACTTATTTATGTTCCTGCATCAGAATTGCTAGAATTACAACATCTATAATTACAGACCACATTATAGACTTTCTGGTCTAGACTGTCACTCGCTCTCTCTCTCACACACACACACACACACACACACACACACACAGGTTTATACGGGTAAGCATTGTGTACAGAGTTGGCTTCAGTCTATCAACCCAATAGCATACCACACACACACACACACACACACACACATACTGGCAGGAAATCTTTAGCTATCTCAGTAGTAGCGGAGCATTCGGCAGTTACAGGGCGGTTCTTTGTTCTCTACTCATTAACTCAAATGAAGGTTTGGATCTGCCCTTTGCTACCCCCGCTCCTCATCAGGGAATGTTTGTTTTTCCTAAGAGAGACACACAAATTGTTGTTCACATCTAAATACATCTACCCACAGATTGTACACACAATTGTGTTTGTGTGTGGGGGGTACACCTCATAGATCCACGCGCCTGGCAAACTCTGAGGGAGTATCATTGTGAACAAACACCCATACTCACACACCATGTGAAGCCTTGTGTGTCCTCAGAGATCTCCCCCCTACACGGACGCTAAATTACAGAGTAGCCCCTGTGCATATCGAGGGGTCTCCCGCCCAGAGCCCCAGGGGCTCCTTGCTACACTAATCTGCACCAGCTTGCGTCTCCACGCTTGAGAGACGGGCCCAGGGCAATCACCCAATTAGAGGCCAAAGTGGTTAAACCTCTGCGCTCCATCAGCCAATGACAGTGGAGCTTTAGGGGGGATTTCTGGATATAAAAGTGTTTTGTCACGTTAGTGATGAACTGTGTTCAGTCACAAATGTTCAGTCAGAAACAGCAGAGAGCAGCAGTGTGTTTAAAGACAAAGAGGATACAAAAACTCCACACATAAATATTTCAAACATTACTGTACAAGTGGAGTATTCAAGGCTTATTTTGTAGAGAATAGGGGCAGTGGGAAGTGGATACAATATCCCAGTCTAATAGAGGCTGTGCTCAGTGGGGTTATAAAGCTCAGAAAGGCCTATTCACCCACCCCCCCAAACCCCACTGGCAGCCATTACAGTAAAAATGATTATACCCCATTAAAAGACCTAAGGCGGCCCAGCAAGAACTCGGCTGGGAGACGTCGACTCCCACACATAGTTCTGGAGTTTGGGTTCAGGCACAAAGTACAGAAGAACTACATTACAGTTTGAGAAAATAAGACACTAGTAAATTTCTTCTTCATCTTTGCCGTGAGATATATTTAAGTCTTTAATCATTTCATATGAAGTTCTGGGAGTGAATGGATAGTTTATCCTTTAGGAGAGGGAATAGTGAGGGAATAGAGAGGGAGTAGAGAGGGAATAGAGAAGTAAGGAGTGCGAGATGAAAGGGAAAGAAGGTGAGACGGGTGTCTGTGTGTTTGTGCGTAACTTATTGTAAGGTTTACGCTTGATTGTTGAGCTATTTAAATAATGCAACTATAGCCACATGACATGCCTCAGGGCTGTGTGTGTGAGTGTGTCTGTTGTATGTGTCTTTGTGTGTAGGAGTGAGAATAAACAGAATGAGACTCCCTAACATTTCTAAAACATTTTAGAGAATATCAGGTCACTTGCTGAGTCAACAAACTGGCTTACTGCCTCAACAATCAGAAGAGCGTCCTTTACTGCCATCAAACAAAATGTCATCGCTGGTTTTCAAACCCCCCACCCGTCACTGTCGCACTTATGCCAGACAACAAGAGATTGAAAAAGCAGCAAAAGCACCAACCAGCATCGCAGCCACAATACTAACTACTAATGCAGACAGTGCTCCCTGTTGAACTGATTGGCAGACCCATACAGAGATGTTACACACGTTGCCTATGGGTGTGTTTATGGGCGTGTTTACGGGCGTGTTTATGGGCGTGTTTACGAGCGTGTTTATGGGCGTGTTTACGGGCATGTTACTCCACAAGACACATCTGTATGATGTGAGAATCTGCTGTATATACACCAGGAAATTGTTACTGCTACGTTTCTCTTTACCTAGATATTTCAAACCTCTTTATTAGTATCTCTGCCCTTCCTCCCATTCAATGTTCCTGCCTTAGTCCTTCTCTCTGTTTCTCTCTTCTTCTGTCTATCTCTTTCTTCCACCCCTTCCACCATCTCTTTCCCTTTATCCTCACCCCTGTTTTAACTCCATCCCGGTTGTCTGACTCTGTGTGCAGCTGGAATTGCCTTTTCATGTGTGGCCAGAGGGCTTTACCAGAGTCCCCTCCTCGCCCCCTCCCCTCCTCGCCCCCCCAGAGGTAAGACTCGCCCCTCCCCTCTAAGATCCCGTCATCGGGGTGGGGGGGGGGGTCTCAAGTTAGCCTGCTGCCCCTCTATTTAACCCCCCTTTGATTTGGGGTTTAAAAGTCCGAGGAGTGAACTGAACCTCCACTTAACCTGCTTCTAACCTCTGCTACTCACATGCCTATTACTTCCACCAACTAACCACCTCCGTTACAGCAAGGTGCTCATCTGACGTTCACTGGCTGACTTAGTGCTGAGAAATTACTCCTTTTAGAGGTCGTTTTTGATCGCAGAAAAGAGATGTGGCTTTTTTCAATTACTGTCTTTGCTTACATTAAACGATTGGGGTTAGTGGTGTTCCCTGCCAAACACTTGGTTTCAGTTTTCTACACTTTGGATGTTGTGTTTTGTCAACAGCGAGCAAAACTTTTCATTAAAGTCTCTAGTGAAAGTTGTTGTTCAGAGTTAATACAGTTTTGAAGAAATGTTCAGTGCATCCAGTTTTTTTTACATTTTGTTATGTTACAGCCTTATTGAAAAAGTGATTTAATTATTTTTTTCATCAGTTTTACACACAATACCCCATAATGACAAAGTGAAAAAAGTTTGTTTAATATTTTTAATAGATTTTTGAGTGTAATGCTACAAGCTTGGCGCACCTATATTTTGGCTGTTTCTCCCATTCTTCTTTGCAGGACCTCTCAAGCTCCATCAGGTTGGATGGGTGTTAATGTTTATGTATTACTAAGAATTATTAATACATAATACCTATAAACTCATCAAAACACTATACACACAAGGTCTCGTTGGGTTCGTTTATTGAGAGCTCTGACCACACAGGGCTTACATTGAGCTTATAACACTTTGAAAAGCCCGCCCCCTAGTACCCACAATGTACTTCCAGCCCTTCAGAATAAAAGTCCCTATGTATACAGTACATCACCAACAGTTAGGCCTTTATTAAGCACATTGTAATGGTCTTTTATTGTAGCAATCCTATTCATCCCTTACATTGGGGAGTGTCGGTGCACAGCCATTTTCTGATTTCTCTAGAGATGTTCAATCTGGTTCAAGCAGGTTTTCATCAAGCATGTCTCTGTACTGCAGCATTCGTATTTCACTCGATCGTGATTAGTTTCCAAGTTCCTGCCGCTGAAAAACATCCCCACAGCATGATCCTGCCACCAACCTTCTTTACTGTAGGGATGGTATTGGCTAGGTGATAAGCGGTGCCTGGTTTCTTTTGGACATGACACTTGGCCTTCAGGCCAAAGAGTTCAACTTTTGTTTCATTAGACCCAAGAATCTTTTTTCCCTAAGAGTCCTTTTGGCAAACTCCATGCGGGCTGTCATGTGCCTTGTACTGAGAAATGCCTTTCAGAGATGGTTGTCTTTCTGGAATATTCTCCTTTGTTCACATAGCAACGTTGGAACTCTGTCAGAGTGACCATTGGGTTCTTGGACACCTTCCTGAATGAGGCCCTTATCCCACAATCACTTAATTTTTGTCCGGAACGCCAACTCTAGAGTCATGGTGGTTCCAAACGTTTTCTATTGTCGGATGATGGAGGCCACTGTGCTCATTGGGACCTTCAATATTGCCAAAAATCTTCTGTACCCTTATCCAGATCTGCCTCGATACAATCCTGTCTCAGAGTTCTTTCTTGGACTTAATGGCTTGGTTTGTGCTCTGACATGCACTGTCAATTGTGGGACCTTATATAGACAGGTGTGTTTCTTTCCAAATCATGTTCAATCTACTGAATTTACCACAGGTAGACTCCAATCAAGATGTAGAAACATCTTAAAGAGTGGTCAGTGGAAACAGTATGCACCTGAGCTCAATTTTGAGTGTCATTGCAAATGCTGTGAATACTTACAGTTGAGATTCCTACACCCACAGTGAAGCATGGTGGTGGCAGCAACATGCTTTGGGGCTTTTTTTCTTCAGCTGGAACTGGGGCCTTAATCAGGGTGGAGGGAATTATGAATAGTTCCATATACCAGGCAATTCTGGCACAAAACTTTCAGAGAAAGTTCACCTTTTAACGTCCCAAAGCTCAAAAGCATGGCTTCACCTGAAGAAGATTTGCGTTTTAGAATGGCCCAGCTAGGGCCCAGACTTGAATCTAATTGAACATCTGTGGGGTGATCTGAAGATGTCCTTGCAATCTGACAGATTTGGAGTTGGCAACACTCAGTGCTGTAACAAAATCAAAAGGTGCTTCATCAAAGTATTAGTTTAGGTTTTTTCACATTGTCATTATGGGGTATTGTGTGTAGAATTTTGAGTAAAAACTGGAATTTAATACATTTTTAAATAAGGCTGTAACAAAGGTGCAGCGCAGTGAATCCTTTCCGGATGCACTGTATATTACTTTGCTTTTGTTTGACTTTCATTTTTATCAGTGACCATCACTGCGCACGACAGATAGACAGCTAGTAAGACCACTAAGTTTCCAATTTAGTATTCATGTAACATCTTCGAAAGAGACAGGACACATTCACCAGGAGGGACTTTGAATAAAAAGACCTTAGAATCAATAAAAACCTAAAATAAGACACAAAAACAAACCAGTGTTACACCTGGACGAAACCGAAACAAGAATTGACAAGAAACAATAGGAAAGAAAGAAGTGAACCCAATGAGAGAGAGGGCATTGATCTCACTGGCACGGCAAGCCTACCAGAAAGTGACAATCTAACATTAAAATTGTGATTAATAGCTCAGCACTAATTTCTCAGTGAACAGCACGGTTTAGCCTGCTGCCCATATCCCCAACCAGCAATTGAAACCCCCTTGCAGTGTCAACTAACAGATCACGGCCCACCCACACCAATATTGTGGTTTCTTTAAGTTTCCACATTACTAAGATAGTTGATGTTGGAGTTAGGTCTTCATCACTGGATCATTATATTGTCACATTTCTGTAGTCAAAAGTGTTTCCATGAGGTTAGAATGTACCAGGGGTCAGTGGCCGTTTTTCCCGCTCCAAAGTAAAATAATAATTGAATGTCGACACCCGTTGGTGATTTGATAACTGTAAACAGATCAATAATAATATGTGAACTTACAGGTGTATAGCTGTTATAGTTGTAGTCTCATTTATAATCCTCTCAAAACTGCTGACCCCTGTTGTGAAATGTATTTCTTACTGAACTTCAACCCAGTATTTAGGTAGATTCCACTCTGTCTTTAGAAAATGACAGTTATCATGATATCTGGTTTACTGTACCATAGTTCTCCATCCACTCCTGGCTGTGTTATAACCTATTTGGGGGAGTAGAGCGAGTGCTATCTGTGGCATGATACTGGGCCCTCACCCTCAAAAACCCTCATACATGCGCACACACACACATGCACACAGGCTTTAAATACACACCATGACACACTTGTGCTCACGTCACATTCAAATGAAGGACTTGCGATATAGGTTAGTCGTTCATTTCAATGTGGACTCAGGCGGTACACAACCGCCCACACACAAATCACTCATTTATTTTAACTGCTAGGGGAACAGCTTCAGAATATGCCTGAGAGGGTTTTCACTTCATCTTCTCTGGTGTGGGATCGTGCACGTGCCTCTCCACATGCGCAAATTTTTCACAAGCACCAAATCACAAATGCCCGTATGGTTGCCTCTTACAGAAACATGCATGCTTTATAGAACAAATCAACAATACTGGATTTCTATACCGAAGTGAAATGCAAACTACACTTAGCAGGAATGTTGATTGATTGACAGTCTACCATTTCTATTGTTTTTCTTGACTGGCTTTATTGTGGTTTATGCTTGGGAGAGTGCCGTATATGATTAGATGTCTCTGATTGGCCGGATATGAGCAGTTGTTTGCGGGCTGGGAGATTTGGTTCTTACTTTCAAAGCACAGAGTCTGCTGCTATGCTGTACCACCTAAAATTCACTGTTACAGCCAAATTCAAAATACAATAGACTTTGCAAGTCCTTTTTCTAAATAAGTATGCATTTTTTGGTGATAGAACTCAAATGAAAATTCTAATTATGCATCAATTACTATTCATTTTATAAATACATTTTTAATTTCCATGGTCTGACCTTGTACAACAACAACACATTGAACATGAATGTAAAAAAAAATATTTCTGCTATTGCATTTACTTGACAGAATAAGTTTTTAAAACAACAATAAGTGCTAAAACAAAAAAAATATCAGAATTGACATTGCCTTTGCATGCTATAGATGATTTAACACTATCAAAATTCAAATGCAATCGCAATTCTCCATGTGGCTATTGAATTTACTCATTCCTTCTAGTGGCTGTGCAGCTTGTTTAAGCAATCACATGTTCTGTAAGAGCAATATTTGTTGTGTTCTGCATGTCAATCAATATATTGTATTAACAAAATACATTTTCTGATTTAAACATGCCAATTCACCCAACAGTTCAGATAAAACAGCAAAGTTTGACTATACTAGCAGTACTACAGTATATGTAGGTATCATATATACGCAAACTAATAGACTAAAAAGGAGGTTAAATTTGACTTTGCAAGAGGAGGAGTAATATTATGCTAGTATACTCTATGTACCGTAGCTATTTAGCTAGCTATAGCGAGCGAGAGGCTTCTTTAAAAAAATGCAATGTTATAAAAATAATATATAGTTGTCTATTCACTGTTTTTCACACTGGGGGATCACTGTGTGTGTGAGATTAAGCGAGGGAGAAGGACAAATTGAGCCATTTGTCTTTCACTTAGTCATTAACCTCTGGTTGTCATGTGTCATTTGGTTCTGGCACCATCAAGATATCGTCACAAGAGATGGGTAGCTCACCTACCTGCTCTGGCCCTTTAGTGCTTTCCCTTTTTCTGTATTTAATTAAGGATACACTTTCTAGGATTTCAAGAAAACAGACACAAGGACGGAAATACAGCTACATGTTTTCTGTGAGTTGGATAAATACAAGCTGGATTGGCTCAGTAATAGGACCCTTTCTCCTGTTTCTGTAGTGTCACATTATCTGGACGCTAATTAATGGAATGGCCTTATATTCCCAATGTGTCATGTTCCTCTACCACGGATCAGTCTGCACTCTTATCAGCATGGTTTATTATTGTTGTATTCTTTTGAAGACCTTTTTAGGGTTTCTGTCAGCTATGAAGATAGGTCATTAGACAATGATATCCGTGAAAAAAACATAATAAAATAACATATTGGCCGATACATATGTCAATGTTTTGAAAATTATTATTATTTTGTGTTTGTTGTTATTTATTGCCACTTTTGTGTCAGGGAAACACCAACAATCTTTATTAAATCGATACCGATGCATCAATGCATTCCTAATATATATGAATAAAGGTTAACATGAATAAATATGTTACATAATGTTGTTGTAAAATGTATGATAAGTTTCCTAGTCAGAATTATATTCACATTTTAAAAAAGGTTTTGGAATTTGAAATATGCAACAGAGCTTATTTACAACAGAGCTTATTTACAACAGAGCTTATTTACAACAGAGCTTATTTACAACAGAGCTTATTTACAACAGAGCTTATTTGCAACAGAGCTTATTTGCAACAGAGCTTATTTGCAACAGAGCTTATTTACAACAGAGCTTATTTACAACAGAGCTTATATACAACAGAGCTTATATACAACAGAGCTTATATACAACAGAGCTTATATACAACAGAGCTTATTTACAACAGAGCTTATTTACAACAGAGCTTATTTACAACAGAGCTTATTTACAACAGAGCTTATTTACAACAGAGCTTATTTACAACAGATCTTATTTACAACAGAGCTTATTTACAACAGAGCTTATTTAAAACAGAGCTTATTTGAAACAGAGCTTTACTTGCAATTAACAAAATATTACGCTGAGTGGGGTAAAATCGTTGGACTCCAATGTAAATAGAACGTTTTTTTTTGTGGACATTACCTTGCTCTTCAGAGATTTTATATGGAGTTTAATTTAGCTGGACCATGAGGCACCAAGCTATTGCATGTGATGTGAATAGGTAAAAGTTATTAAATATGTATTTTTTTAAAGGGCATCTGGCTCATGCCCGGGAGACATCCCTGGTTCCAAAACTAAAACAATAACTTCTCTGCATGTGGAATATGCGCCCACAAAGCCAAGCATAATCTAATTCCCTCGTTGTAATTTCACTGTAGCCCTCGGCTAAAAGTAATATGTGCATATAGGTCGTGGTGAGAGCACGAGGGCTATGTCACGTTCCTCCATTTTTGTCTCATGCACAGTTCTGGAGAAGGAAGGTGAATCGGGACACACAGCAATGTGATAGCAACAGGTCATTTGAATACTGCTGTTGAAGGAAGGAACGTCCACAGTCCATTTCTAGTGTCATAACGATGGATAGACAAGTTAAAGAGAGATGGAGACACACACACTATAATAGCTCAGCCCCAAATAATCCGTAACATTACATTTTATAATGTAGCATGACAAATTGTTAAAAAAATCTTCATTTCATTTTCCATATTCATTTATTGTAGTAATGCCCTAATCACAACTAAACGTAATTAGGCAGAGCTTGCTGGCAGTAGAGGTAAACTGAAATACCAAGCAAGTTATTTATCCAGCGAATTGTTTCAATGTATCTTTAACAATTGACATGTGGTGGTGTGACTTGCATACATCTCCTAATTATCCAAATCGTACCAGGTGTGCATAGTTACCTCAAACCAACCTAAATAAAAAGGTGAGCACAATACAAAAGATCGAAAGGTGGATGACACTAGTCATCACATTGAACTTTGAAACAGTTCAGTAATTTTTTGGGTTCCTTTGTTTCCCTGACACAAACGGCGACGGTAAAATAATCATAGTTGAAAAACATTGCCGTTGGTATCAGCTCAGATTTTCACATCCCTACATATAAAAAAACACATTTCCACAACAATTGTTGTCGTTGAATGCTTTTTAATTTTGTAGCTCTTTGTACCTCATCAAGATGAGATTGTGTAAATGATACATTTGCCTAATTAGCATATTCATTTGCAGCTGCATCTTAAAGTGTTTAACCTAATTATTGTTTCAGCACATTACTGAGATTTGCTGCATAGCAACCGTTTAGCAACACCAATACATGTTTCTGTGTGGGGTGTTATTGACTGTTTAGAATGACTGTGAAGGAGTGCTAATTGTCAGGCTAACAAAAGTTGGTCACTAAAACGTTCTGGTGAGCCCTAGGTGGCGCAGGCAAATGAACAACATCGCCTTGTGTTCACTGCGTCGCATTAAACGCTAAACCGCTGGTTGTGTTTTATCACTGTGTTCTGATGTTTCTCACTGAACTTTGTTATGTTCACTGTATGTACTTTTGTTGTTGGTTCAAGTTCTCTTTTATGGGAATTTACATCGTACTGTCAAATCTTTGTCTTTGGTTTAGAACTGCTGTTTTTTTGAGTGTTTGTTTTTCTGGTGCAGTGTGTGTGCGTATGTGAAGTGCATGCATTTAGCTAAAACTGATGTTTTTCCTCTCAGCGGTCTCCTGGCAACCATCGTGAAGTCCAGCTGTGTCATGTCGTTTTGTGTTTAACCGTGTTTTGCTTCCTCATCTGTTTCAATGCTCTGCTGCTGCCGTCTGTTTTTTGCCGTGCTCAGCAACCTGAGCTTTTAAGTTCCCTGTGTGTTCCTAATTTGCGCCCCTCCCCCCGGTGCTTCTCTTGTCATTTTGTTCTTGTAGTTGCAGGACCCCCGCATGTATGATCAGGTCTATAGGTACTTAGACCTCCCGGGCCAGGTATGTATCTCATTATAAACGGTGTGTCTTAAGTCCTGTTTATTCCTGATGCTAAACATGTGTCCTTTGTTCTGATCGTGTTACATAAATGTATTCCGTAAACCGCTGTAAAAAATCACAAGACACGTCGTGATAGCTGTTTTGATATTTCGAAGATCAGGAGGAACTCCACATGTACAAACCAGGTATAAACAGAGCTTTATTGTAAACAGGGTGGGACCTGCTCTGTGTTCAAAATCCCCAGGAGAACATTTAAATATGTTTGTTAGACTTGTAAAGGTTGCATGTCAAGTTGTATGACAACTTGTTAGAGATGCTTACAATTTTTGGGCAATAGTTAATTGTTAAGAGTACAGTACATAATGTGGAAGTGTTTTAATAGTTTTCCCAGTCATGTCTGTCCTTATTCACTTGAAATCTCAGCCTTGTTTTGTCGCCAGTCAGTCCTGAAGCTGTTTTCCTCAGAGTTCTGCCTTTAATTTTGTAGGCCATGTAGTCTCCAGTCTCTACGTCCTGTTTATTAATGTGGCCGGAATCTCTTATTCTGAATGTGTAGACCAAGCTTATGTAAACTTACCATATTGCCAGTCTGCAGTGAACATTATATGGTTCTCTATGACGTTGATGTGTGTAGCCTAAATGGCACGTCTTCAGTTTTTGTGTTTGTCAGAAATGTCAGTCTATTTCAAACTTGTTTCTCTTGCCTTCTGTAAGGTCTGTCTGTCTGTCTATCTCTTACTTTCAACATGAAATATGTAGTCTAGCCTTTTTACCTTCTCTTTATCAGAGCAGACATGACTGGTTAAATTAATACGCTGAAAACCTCATAGACCTAAATGCCGTATTTATGTGTTGTTGTTCAGTCAAGATTAATACTCTAGTTTTTCCCCTTGTCTCTGGTTCCCTCTCCTTTTCCGCTTTTTCCTCCCGCTCTTTTCCCGTCCTCCAGGTAAGTAGGAACGACCGCACTCTGGAGGCAGAGAAGGTACCGCGGGTGCCCCATGACCGGAAGAAGGAGTGGCAGAAGTTGGCTCTGGGGGCGGAGCTAGCTGAGGAAGACCCAGAGGAGGCGTTGAAACACAGGGAACCTAACGGTTCAGCAGCCTACCACGACAGGTCTGGGTGAGTGTGTGGTATATGGTTATGGAGCACTGTGGAATGCTTTTAAACCTCTAAAGCTTAAGCTAGTCTCTGTGGAGCCATGGTGCCACACTAAACCCTCACACCTGCCAACATTTGGAGATTTTAAGGGGGGCGATATCAACGTATTGTAAGTATTATTTATGTTGCCATGTCAATGATAACACAACTTCATTTGTTAATATTGTAGCGACCCTGGTGGTGCCGCTACTCGCCCCTCCATATTTTTTAAACAAAGCATATTTTTTATTGCTTCAAATCTGTCCTTCCATTATGAAAGATGAAATCGGCTGTGTGCCTCTTCTGCGCGAAGGTGCCGCTGTGTTTTAATGTGCTGGGAAATGTCAATTAATGTGCTGGGATATGTCATTTAATGTGCTGGGATATGTCATTTAATGTGCTGGGATATGTCATTTAATGTGCTGGGATATGTCATTTAATGTGCTGGGATATGTCAGTTAATGTGCTGGGATATGTCAATTAATGTGCTTGGATATGTCAATTAATGTGCTGGGATATGTCATTTAATGTGCTGGGATATGTCATTTAATGTTCTGGGATATGTCATTTAATGTGCTGGAATACGTCATTTAATGT
This sequence comes from Dallia pectoralis, assembly GCA_029465975.1. Taxonomy (NCBI): domain Eukaryota; kingdom Metazoa; phylum Chordata; class Actinopteri; order Esociformes; family Umbridae; genus Dallia; species Dallia pectoralis. The sequence goes on along the minus strand of CM055734.1, from coordinate 21,235,736 downwards.
GCTGGAATATGTATTTAATGTGCTGGAATATGTCATTTAATGTGCTGGGATATGTCATTTAATGTGCTGGGATATGTCATTTAATGTGCTGGAATATGTCATTTTAAAATCAATGAGACAAACCTTACAAAAAGCGTGGAGGTTGTCGATTTGACTCCGTATGATGCATGTAAACTGTTGAAATGTACAGCTGTACTTTAATTTCTTTGAGGGAACACCTCCTTCACTATGATGCAGTCTATATTAATGCACGGAGATCAACTGCGCTACTGACTTAAAGGTTGCCAGGTCCAGGTGACAAACGTGCATGTATGGTGTGTGTATTGTGTGAATAGGATACTTTATATACGAGATCTGGCAACTAGTCAACATTAGACAAACATATTGGTCCAAATATTTTTTAAGCAGTTTGGGCCATGAAAATAACAGGAGTTTACCGGGAGAAATAACAAACCGGGAGGGGTCCGGGTAAAAAATGGGAGAAACCCGGGAAAAACGGGAGTGTTGGCAGGTATGATGTACATGATGTGGAATAAATGGTTTGAATAGATGTGCCCTAATGAGTTTTAATAGATATGCCCTAAAGGGTGTGAATAGATGTGCCCTAAAGGGTTTGAATAGATGTGCCCTAAAGGGTTTGAATAGATGTGCCCTAAATGGTTTGAATAGTTGTGCCCTAAAGAGTTTGAATAGATGTGCCCTAAAGGGTTTGAATAGATGTGCCCTAAATGGTTTGAATAGTTGTGCCCTAAAGGGTTTGAATAGTTGTGCCCTAAAGTGTTTGAATAGATGTGCCCTAAAGGGTTTGAATAGATGTGCCCTAAAGGGTTTGAATAGATGTGCCCTAAAGGGTTTGAATAGTTGTGCCCTAAAGGGTTTGAATAATTGTGCCCTAAAGGGTTTGAATAGTTGTGCCCTAAAGGGTTTGAATAGTTGTGCCCTAAATGGTTTGAATAGCTGTGCCCTAAAGGGTTTGAATAGATGTGCCCTAAAGGGTTTGAATAGATGTGCCCTAAAGGGTTTGAATAGTTGTGCCCTAAAGGGTTTGAATAGATGTGCCCTAAAGAGTTTGAATAGATGTGCCCTAAAGGGTTTGAATAGATGTGCCCTAAAGGGTTTGAATAGATGTGCCCTAAAGGGTTTGAATAGTTGTGCCCTAAAGGGTTTGAATAGTTGTGCCCTAAAGGGTTTGAATAATTGTGCCCTAAAGGGTTTGAATAGTTGTGCCTTAAAGGGTTTGAATAGATGTGCCCTAAAGGGTTTGAATAGATGTGCCCTAAAGGGTTTGAATAGTTGTTCCCTAAAGGGTTTGAATAGTTGTTCCCTAAAGGGTTTGAATAGTTGTGCCCTAAAGGGTTTGAATAGTTGTGCCCTAAAGGGTTTGAATAGATGTGCCCTAAAGGGTTTGAAGGTAAAGTGGTCTAAATACTTTTCAAAGGCACTGCACATGGATGGCATGTGTAACCCTCTAAACCGTCCCCCACTCTATCCATCAGAGATGGATGGCATGTGTAACCCTCTAAACCGTCCCCCACTCTATCCATCAGAGATGGATGGCATGTGTAACCCTCTAACCCGTCCCCCACTCTATCCATCAGAGCTCCTACGTACCTGGACGGAATGGACGGGCCGTTCTCTCTGGCAGCACTGCCCTACAGCCAGATGAATGAGTTGCTAAACAGACCTGGGGACCGAATGTACACACGACCCCACGACCCCCCACCACCGCCTCCCATGCACCCACTGGGTGAGATCAAACCCCCCTCCATGATCAGGTGGGTAGCGAGCCATCCCCAAGTAGACATTTCTATTAGTTTCCCCGCAGTTTCTCGCCGGCCAGCTGTTCTGGGTTATGGTAGGAAAGCAGTTTTTGTTTTATAGTCCACTCTGGCGATGGGAATGCTAAACGCTTGTCTGCCATAACCCAGAAATTTCCACCCACGTGTCACCTGAAATGTCAAAATTGTGACAGACCTATTGATAAGTTGTTTAGGCTAGAGCAGTTCAAGGCAGCCATTTTCCCTGTTGAGTGAACAAAGCCTTCCCTGCTTCTCAGGAGTTGCTTTTCCTCTTCTCAGTTTAAAGGGCATCCCCAAGTGATTCCCCCATCGTCTGTACAATAGATGTGGGTTATCTAACATTCAACAACGTGACATTTACACCGCTACACGATGAGACCGAGAAATACCTCGGTCTCCTCTTCCTCGGCTGGAGTACTCATCCTTTGTGTTGACCTCTCCTCTTCCTCTCGAGTACTCATCCTTTGTGTTGACCTCTCCTCTTCCTCTGGAGTACTCATCCTTTGTGTTGACCTCTCCTCTTCCTCTCGAGTACTCATCCTTTGTGTTGACCTCTCCTCTTCCTCTCGAGTACTCATCCTTTGTGTTGACCTCTTTTCTTCCTCTCGAGTACTCATCCTTTGTGTTGACCTCTTTTCTTCCTCTCGAGTACTCATCCTTTGTGTTGACCTCTCCTCTTCCTCTCGAGTACTCATCCTTTGTGTTGACCTCTCCTCTTCCTCTCGAGTACTCATCCTTTGTGTTGACCTCTCCTCTTCCTTTCGAGTACTCATCCTTTGTGTTGACCTCTCCTCTTCCTCTGGAGTACTCATCCTTTGTGTTGACCTCTCCTCTTCCTCTCGAGTACTCATCCTTTGTGTTGACCTCTCCTCTTCCTCTCGAGTACTCATCCTTTGTGTTGACCTCTCCTCTTCCTCTGGAGTACTCATCCTTTGTGTTGACCTCTCCTCTTCCTCTCGAGTACTCATCCTTTGTGTTGACCTCTCCTCTTCCTCTCGAGTACTCATCCTTTGTGTTGACCTCTCCTCTTCCTCTCGAGTACTCATCCTTTGTGTTGACCTCTCCTCTTCCTCTCGAGTACTCATCCTTTGTGTTGACCTCTCCTGTCAGCCGAGGCATGTATACTTAGGAATGGATCCGGACATTACATTAAGTGAAATGCTTCCCCTAAATCGGTCACAGTCTACCTGATGCACGCGATAACAAGCTATTGTCGATCCGGTTCTTGGAATTAATTTGTCTGGTGTTCGCATCTTTCTAATGCCCACTCGCAGGAGAGAGGCTTGGTGCTCCTGGTTCAGATCGTTTTCTTTAACACACAGCCCCAGAATTTAATCTAGCATCTGACCAATGGCACTTGGATTTTGTGAAACTATATATGCTAGTTACTGTTTGTGCTAAGAGCATACTTTTTCATTTCTTTCAGATTCTTCATCTTCATCTGCAGTTTTTACCCCCATTAGATTTCCGTTCCGTTCATGTTCTCTCTCCCATCTCTTCCTCACAACTGATTATAATTAGCGCCTTTTCTTTTTCCTCAGCTCCAGTTCAGGTTTCTCAGACAGCAGACCACAGTCTCCAGCACAGACGCACGGCTTCAGCTCCAACACCCCTCCTCCTCCTCCCCCCTTGCCCCCTCCCCCTCCCCCCTTGCCGTCTATGTCTGGCTCTGGCCAGTGGGGCACCCCTCCTCCACCCATCCCTCCACTTCCCGTCCAGCAGCAGCCCCCGGCCATCCCGCCGCCCCCCACCCTACAGATCGCCCCGGGAGTCCTCCACCCGGCCCCTCCCCCTGTGGCTCCTCCCCTTCACCTCTCCTCCCCGGCTCGCCTCCAGCAGGTCATGGACAAGGGCCTGCCCCCCAGCCAATTAGATTGCACCATGCTGCCCCCTCCACCACCTCCACCTCCTCTGCCGCTCCCAGGCGCACGGGGCACCTCCCCTTGCCCGCCGGGCCCACCCCCTCCGCCTTCCTTTCTGTCTGGAGCTGTGGCATCTCCGCTCTCTCACTCCAGCGGGAAGAAACATGCCGTCTGCCTGCCGCCTATCAGCGACGCACGCAGCGTCCTATTGGAGGCAATACGCAAAGGTGGGTCGGACGCTAGTTTAACAGCTGGTCTAGCATCTGGCCTAAGCCAGGGCAATATGGCTCTAACATTAAATATAATTATTCATATTATGATATCTGATTTTTATATCTATTATCTGTTTCGGATGACGATATATTACAGAAGATTGCAAGTTGTGTGAAAATTAAGCAGAAGCCTAGAAATAAGACTTAAGCTCAGTTTTTGACCTGATCAGATTTTCAATGTGCCTGTTTACAATTTTTTAACATAGCAAACATTGAATATATTTTATACTAATGAAAAGCAGTGTTGCTTTATAAAGGAAGATAGCAAGACGTCTGACTCTGGCATCAGTGTAGACAACATTCAGAGTAGGAGCGGCCAGACATTACATGACCCCCCCTCTCTCTCTCTCACCCCAACTACCCCCCAGGTATCCAGCTTCGCAAGGTGGAGGAACAGAGGGAGCAGGAGGCGGCCAAACACGAGCGCGTCGGGAACGACGTGGCCACCATCCTCTCCAGACGCATCGCCGTCGAGTATTCGGACTCTGAGGATGAGTCCGAGTTTGACGAGGGAGACTGGATAGAGTGAGGGGGGGCGGGGGCAGAGGTCAAAACTGTGTTTCGAGCTGAACCCCTATCGGAGATGTCAGAAGACTGTCATTCCCGCTGCTATATGTCAGTTCTGTTTTACTCCCTCATCTGTCATACACACCTCTACCTCTTCCTTCTCTGTCTCATTTACTGTTTTCTATGGAGGTTGTCATGTTTGGAGTCAAAATACTTGTTCTTGTCCGTGGATGTTTTTGTACTCATTTTCTACAAGACAACACACCGTTCCATTGCTCTCTTGTTCTGTTCCTCCTTCATCCTCCAATTGGATGAATCCCCAGTGTGTACAGTTGTTTCAAAAATTAACAGAATCGTTTTTTCACCTTTCATTTGTAACCTTTTTGAAACTGTTGATAAAGTTTCGTTTTTTAATTTCCTGTTGGTTTCTCGCTGTTGTGTATTAATATGAAGGTGGCATGATGCTTCTGTCATTAATTCTTCGTTATATTGTGCCCCCTGGTGGGCCAAAGTGGAGGTGAAGGGATTCTGTTTTTTATATCTGTGCTGATAGTTTCTTCTCCTAACGCAAAAAGATGCAGTTTTTAAAAGGGCCAGTTGTGGCCAATATGAACCACTTGAAGAATGGTAGCCATCCTCGGCTAATGGTAGCCATAGTCGGCTATGGCTAATTGCTGAGGGGCTGAACCAGAATTTGTTCGTTATTTTCATTTTATCAGGATATTACTTATCACCTCAGAAGTTAAAGATTGTGATGATGTTATGTGAGGATTGTTGTATGATTGTGATAATGACGAAGAAGGACACAGCAGTGAGATGTTAGAAAGAATTTACTTAGTGATCTGAGCATTCAACTTGTCTGTCCTAATTCTGATCAAATGTGTTATCTGGGTATGTTTGTCCTAGAACAGGCCCGATAGTGCATCTTGGCAATGTGTGTGTCAAGAAGTATGGAACTTTATGCTATACTCTACCAGATTAGTGTATGACCAATAGGAACCTCTTTACAGTACTGTCTGACCAATAGGAACCCCTTTACCAGAGTGTCTGACCAATAGGAACCAACTATAAGTAGTGTCTGACCAATGGCAACCACCGATATCAACGGCAGCTTATATCCAAGGGTCCCAGTTCTATGTGCTGACTAACGAGATGCCTTCCCTCGTTTGAATCCTAACAGTTACCAATGAAGAATTTCAATAAACGAACGTCATTGACTTGTGATCCAGCAGCCTTGCACAGGGCCATGCTGAGAAATAAGGATTCATCTGCCATCACGACTCTCTTTGAAGATGTCTGACGTCCCTTTCTCTCTATCTCTGTTCGTTCTTTTGTTTGTTCTTCTACTTGCCTTATTGTTTGTACAGGTGTATCGTTGAGTTCATGAATGTATTGTGCCGTTACTACTTTTGCCTGCGCTTGTATGATCCAGCTATTTCTATGTTTGGGGAGCGGGAAAGGACAAAACAAACCCTGCTTTAAACAAAAATAACAATAATTAAAGCTAGGATTTTTTCAAACCCCTCCGTTGTGTTGTTTACGCTGTGACTTTACAATTGTCATCCCAAGCTCATGAGAGAGGGTACCCCAGTACCCAATACAACCATTGAAAAGAATACAGCTGACGTGTACATACCGCATTGCGGGTTTGATTGAATGAAGCCCTAATGCTGTATAACATGTAACTTATGTAACTGTCAACTAACAGTTTGCTTCAATTAATAAAGCTAATGTTATGTTTCGATTGTGTGTTTTATTAATTATACAGTAGACAAATGTAGGGTTAGTCATTCCTTTTATCACATTCAATCCCCAACATTCCTATGTGAACATCATCGTTCTGGTCCATGATTGCTGTTTTATAGTGACAGTGTTAGAAAGGACTGTAACGCTTGTTTTAACCCTTGTTGTGAAGGGTTAAGGTTTGTTTGCCAAGACATGTTTGAAATCAACTCTGGATAGAAGTGTGACAGTATTGAACACATAATAATTCTATTCCATCTGTCAATATGGAATATCAGCCTCTGTCAGTGTGTTGGTATCACATGCACAGACCAATAAGCCACGGTTAAAAGAAATGCATATAGGAAGCGATGCAATATCCGCTTCACTCTCAGAAACGCTAAGCTTTTCAGAAGTAAATTACTTTTGTGAACTCCCGAACTCCCATTTCATTTGGTATATATTGGAGCAGAAGATCTGTAGCATTTCTCCTTGCTCCAGCAGTTCCTCTATTTGTGTTTTTCTGCTCTCCTTTTTCCTCCACTGTTCTTCTCCATCTGTAACCACTTTAACATCTCCAGGAGACACTCATTTCTTGGCACACACACACACAGAGGTTTTGTGAAAGCAACAAATGACACAAACCACTTTAGTTCTGTTGGGCACAGTGAATGTGTTTCATACAGTCACACAAACTCATTTGTATATTATATCATACAAAGAAAGTTATTTTCTTTTTTCTTTCACTACAGTTCATGATCTCCAATTTGTTACTAAGGCCCTGCGTCATTGCAGTAGATCCCAAGGGAATCAGGACAGTTGATGTCTTGAATCTTTACCACCAGATAGCGTTCTGGCCCTTATCACACTCACTCAAGGTAGTCTAGACCGTAATCCTTTGACATAACAAGGAATGCATGTGAACTGTGCGCTAATCTGCAAGTAGGATTTTAATCCTGGTCTTGCAATGATGCAGCTACAAAGCACTTTAATGCTGGTTCAGGGGCCCCTAAATACAACCATTTTAATTGAATAAAGCCCTGCCTTAAGTTACTAAAGAATGTCATCTTTAGTCTAGAAAGCTGGCCTCAATCTTATCAGATGTATTTACAAATGTGTAATAGTGCCACTAGATGGCTACGGTGAACAGTTACATGATGAGCTGCTCTTAAGCCTTCTGTCTTAATTGATTAGACCAGTAGGTGGCAGCAACGTGCTTACTATATCAGTGATCAGGTTATGCAGAAGACCTGGATTGATGCCAATCACACCATATTCCTTCATGGCTTCCATACCAGCATCAACAGAGGCCTTTTTCGTATTAAAGTTGTCAATTGAGTTTTTGAATTTTTTGGGAACATTTTACAACAGTCTTTTTTAACACCATAAGTAATATTATGTCCGGAAAAAGCTACATCAAAAGCACACTAATCTAAAAACACACATGCAATGATGAAGTTTAATGGCTAGTTAGTGACATTGACAACTTTGGAATGAATCAGAATTATATAAGTTAACAAGTAATAAGGAATTTGTTCCACTAGCACAACAATGAACAAAAGCAAAAAACAAATATGGCAAAAATTAGCAAATTAGCAAATTAGCCCATCAATTGAAGTTATAAAATACAAAAAATGGATTTGCTTCTGAATTTGTTTATTTAGTTTACCTTTATTTAAACAGGTAGGTCTATTGAGAACAAAATCTCATTTGCAACGGCGACCTGGCCAAGGTAAGGCGAAAAAATTAGCAGGACAACATACAATTACACAATAAATACACAGAACATAAGAGTACAAATAGCAATGGGACACAATACAGGGTCAATCCTTCCAGTTTGTTATACAGGATGAGGTAAATGTAGTTCCGTTGAGCAGCATTGATAAGGCAATAGCAAATATATAAATGAATATACAATGAATGAGTATATACAGGATATACAAAGATTAAAGTGTGTCTAGCAGGTAGGTCATTTGAGTGCATGGATTATCTAACCAAGGTTATGGGGGAAAGAACATTTGAGAATACCTAACATTTACAGGTACAGAGATCGGACAGGTGTTCAGACAGGAGTAGTTTAAAGGCAACTGGTGAGTCAAGTTTTAGTTTTTTGTCATTCATTCCAGTCAAAAACCTGTCAAATGTTGTGCAGGCTTTTGGGGTGACTAAGGCAATATACCTACTTGAGTGTAGACTTGGGACGTGATGGTAAGCTGTCCATTGTGCCAATAATTAGTATGCACATGAGATTTGCCTTGATGTTGAGAGTATCCTGAGAGCTGTGAACTAGATGTTGGAAAAATGTTTTTTTGAACACATCATCAGTAGTGTACCTTTGAATCAGGGGGTGTTTCGGCCTTTCAACACTAGTCACCCTCATCAAAGGTGGCCAGGCTACAGGGTGATCAAACCTGAGCTTGTGTCCCATGCCCAATCAACAGAATTGTCTAGTTTAAGTGTTTAAGTGGTGCAGCCTGCGGAACTATGCAAGGCAGGGGTCGTTCTCTTCCCTGAGTCAAGCCTAGAGTTGACCGCATACCTTGTTTGGAAATGGAAACCAATTCTGGACTTCATTTTAGACTTAGAGTTTGTTTATGTGCGGCTGGAAGGAGAGAGAGCTGTCGAACAAGACACCTTGATATTTCTATGTATCAACATGTTCTAGTTCAGACCCCTCTAGCGTGGTAATGCTAGGTAGACGGGCAGGTGTGGGCAGAGATCGGTTGAAAGCATGTACTTTATTTTGCCAGGGTGATGACTCATTCATAGCGGAAACAAAAGAGAAATTAGATATATATTATTATGGCTCATACATGAATGCATACCATGAATTCCACTAATCTGTCACGGCCGTAGGGTGTAGTGCAGGTAAAAGCCATGTGCAGAGTCAGGTAATCCGTTCAATATGTTTAATATTACACAAAGAACTTAAAACAAACCGTAGAACGGCGACAAACACGACTGGTGAAAAGGATAAATGAAAGTGCGCGTATAGCGTCTTATAACAAACATTCCCCTAACAACCCGTCTTCAAACAAACACTCACCTACATATAACGTTGTGACATGTAACAATGAACAGCAACCAGTGACATCTAGGCAATCCCTTTATAACCCAGTGATTACAAATCCCCAACAGCTGTAACCAACATAAACCAGGAAGTGAGCACCCGAAACCAGACAGTGCAGTACCCTAACTCACCACTCGTGACAGTACCCCCCACTTAAGGCTAGCTCCCAGATAGCCAACAACAACCAACATTAACAACAACACACAAAAAAACAAGGGAGCAACAGGCAAGGACCCACTGTCACACCCAAAGGGTTAGTCCCAGACAGCAGGTCCAGCCCTTAAAGGGCCTTGGTGGCCCGATCGCCGTCTTGTGCGGCAAGGCTTCCGCCATCTTGGTGGACGTGGCGGCGGCCATCGTGGTGGACGGGGCGGCGGCCATCGTGGTCGGCGTGGCGGCGGCCATCGACGTGGGCGTGGCGGCGGCCATTTCAGGCGGCGTGGCGGCGGCCATTTCAGGCGGCGTGGCGGCGGCCATTTCAGGCGGCGTAGTCTCCGCCATTTCAGGCGGCGTAGTCTCCGCCATTTCAGGCGGCGTAGTCTCCGCCATTTCAGGCGGCGTAGTCTCCGCCATTTCAGGCGGCGTAGTCTCCGCCATTTCATGCGGTGACGCTCTGGGAGCTCTGGCAGGCAAGGACGCTCTGGGAGCTCTGGCAGGCAAGGACGCTCTGGGAGCTCTGGCAGGCAAGGAGGCTCTGGGAGCTCTGGCAGGCGAGGACGCTCTGGGAGCTCTGGCAGGCGAGGAGGCTCTGGGAGCTCTGGCAGGCGAGGACGCTCTGGGAGCTCTGGCAGGCGAGGACGCTCTGGGAGCTCTGGCAGGCGAGGACGCTCTGGGAGCTCTGGCAGGCGAGGACGCTCTGGGAGCTCTGGCAGGCGAGGACGCTCTGGGAGCTCTGGCAGGCGAGGACGCTCTGGGAGCTCTGGCAGGCGAGGACGCTCTGGGAGCTCTGGCAGAGGAGGGAGATGACACTTCGGGAGCTCAGGCGGAGGTGGGAGCGGCCAATCTTGAAACTCTGGCGGAGGAAGGAGGAGCCGCTCTAGACACTCAGGTGGAGGGGGGAGGGGCCACTCGTCGACGCACTCATGCTGAGGGAGGAGGGACGACTCCAAGGCCTCATGCTGAGGGGGGAGGGGCCACTCGTCGACACGCTCATGCTGAGGGGGGAGGGGCCACTCGTCGACACACTCATGCTGAGGGGGGAGGGACGACTCCAAGGCCTCATGCTGAGGGGGAGGGGCCACTCGTCGACACGCTCATGCTGAGGGGGGAGGGGCCACTCGTCGACACACTCATGCTGAGGGGGGAGGGACGACTCCAAGGCCTCATGCTGAGGGGGGAGGGGCCACTCGTCGACACGCTCATGCTGAGGGGGGAGGGGCCACTCGTCGACACACTCATGCTGAGGGGGGAGGGACGACTCCAAGGCCTCATGCTGAGGGGGGAGGGGCCACTCGTCCGGGCACTCACGTTGAGGGGGATGGAGCCGCTCTGGACACTCACGCTTAAGTGGGAGGGGCTGGTCCGGGCACTCACGAAGAGGAGGGAGGAGCCGCTCAGGGCACTTAAGCAATGGTGGGAGGGGCTCATCTAGGCACTCACCCTGGAGTGGAAGAGGCTGGTCCTGCAGGGTGAACCACACCCCCCACCATCTCCTTATCACTCCGGGCGGCTGGCACTCCAGGCCCTTAGGTGGTCTCTGGGCCCTGGAGGTTGGTGGCCGGAAAGGGTAATCACCCGGCTGGAGCTGGGGTTGTTGCTGCAGCTCCAGGGCTTTTGCTGGCCCTGGCTGCAGCACCGGAGCAGTGGGGGGCTGCTGTTGCAGCACCAGGGTCGTGGGTGTTCTCTCCGCGGACCTCCGTGAACACCCCGTTAGCTCCCCCCCAAAAATTACTTTGGGGCGCCTCCGGGATGTCCTCTTGCCTTCATAGAAGGCCCGCGGACCCAATGTCACTGACCCTGAATGCTGCAAAGATGGTTCATATACAGCATACGGCCGGAGACGTAGCCACCGCTCCTGTGGTGTCTCCGGCCGATTCCACTCCCACCGCTCCGTGGGGTGACGGTGAGCTTCATCCGACGGGGCGCTATAGCTTGCCCCCCCGCAGAATCCACTCACCGTCCGACTCTGCTGGCTTCGGTGGCTGTTCATTCTGTCACGGCCGTAGGGTGTAGTGCAGGTAAAAGCCATGTGCAGAGTCAGGTAATCCGTTCAATATGTTTAATATTACACAAAGAACTTAAAACAAACCGTAGAACGGCGACAAACACGACTGGTGAAAAGGATAAATGAAAGTGCGCGTATAGCGTCTTATAACAAACATTCCCCTAACAACCCGTCTTCAAACAAACACTCACCTACATATAACGTTGTGACATGTAACAATGAACAGCAACCAGTGACATCTAGGCAATCCCTTTATAACCCAGTGATTACAAATCCCCAACAGCTGTAACCAACATAAACCAGGAAGTGAGCACCCGAAACCAGACAGTGCAGTACCCTAACTCACCACTCGTGACATAATCTCGCCTTTACCAACCAGTTTTGCCTTCTGTCTTACTGTAGAGGAACTGTAATTTTCAGTTGATGTTACACATACATGCCAAAAAATTAAAGGATGCATCATTTTGACCAAAAGTGTTTTAATTGTTCATTTAATGTTTTAGTGAAATCAGTCACGTTTCAACAAAAAAATATTAATGATATAACAATTATATTTAATTTGATGTTTACGAATAGGTGGGAACACTAAATTATTTACATCATATTTACACATTATACATTATTTACATACAAAACATGAATTCATTCACTCTTCAAAACAAAAAGGTCCTTGATAATTTGCTAAAACACAGCAGTTAAGCCAGATCTGATTCACACTGCCAATCAGCACAGGAGAGTCCCAGATGTGAAAGGACCTAATCCAATGCCTCATCCAGAGCACCTGTAAAGATAAAGAAATTAAAAACCAGTCTTAACATATTTATACTACCTTTTAACACAACACAGAACAATAATCATGTCATGTCAACAATCTTACCTACAGGTGGGTGTGTCACGTAGTCGTCATACATCCTAACTGCCTTAGCCACCATGGTGCTATCTTCACAGCATAGCTGGATAAACTGACGTTTTAAGGTTCTGTCATATACTGACTCGCTTCTCAAAGGAGCAGTAAAATTGTTCCAAGGGAATAGGCACAACACCACTCTTAAGGCGACAAACGACGCAGCCACCAACGTAATCATCCGGAGCAAAGTGCCGGCTGCAGACATAGGTGCTACCTCTTTTTATATCAAAACTGTTCCCTTCCTCTCTTCTGATCACCTGTATCCATTTGGGTTTCAGGTTTGCATCCACGGGAAAATAATGAAATGAAAGGTAGGGCTGTTTTTGGGTGGAAGAGGAACAGCCTGGAACACAACAGAAACTGTGACTCTTCGACTCATATCTGCCGCTACGACAACAGGAAGTTCTATTACACTTCATTGACGTATTTCCGGTCGAAAAATGCGGAAGTGCGTAAAAGGTCTATTGGTCTGCAGCAGTTGGGGTCGAGGGTGTCTCCCCCTTTAAACGGGAATGACTGCGGCAGATTTCCAATTTCTCAGGATTTCAATCAAATGAAAGAGATAGGTTAAACCGACTGGTGAAGGGCTTCTTTAAAAGGCTTGTTTGAGGCTAGTGCGGTACGAGTGTTTTTGTGTTGGTTAAGGGAGGTCAGTTCTGTGGTGAACCAAGGACTGAATCTGTCTTTTGTTCTGAACTTTTTAAATGGGGCAAGCTTATTTAGAACAGAGAAAAATTCACTTTTGAGGAACAGCCAAGCGTCCTCTACTGACAGGAGGAGATTAATGTACAACCAAGTTATGGAGTACAGGTCGTTTAGAAAGGCCTGTTTGCTGAAGTGTTGAAGGCAGCGTCTGATAGAGATGAGGGGTGGTCGTTAGACCATACAAGAAATTAGTTAGAATAGAAAATATAGCTAAATAAACAGAAAATACAGTCATTTTGCTTTCATCTAAGAATCCTCTTTTCGCAGAATTCACAGCCTTGCATACCTTTGGTATTTTAGTCGTCGCACATGGTTTGAATAGGAACTTGATTAAGTTAAATACCTTCATCTAACCAGGAATTGGACATAAAATTGGAACCGGCAAAGAAAAAACTAGGAATAGACTTCTAAGTAGCGACGACAACTCATGAAAATGCAACCAGCTTGTAGCCTCTCCTGGCCAATATAACGAGTGCGGTTTGGCTCCATGGCAGGTAGTGGACACAGGGAAGAGATCGGTTATATAAGGGTTTTATTCCTGAGCAGGAAAACAGAATCTATCGCCTAACACATAGGACGATATAAATCACGAAAACAAAACACTCACGGAAATCTCAAAACAGGAAAACAGAACCGCAAACCTCAAAGCGTCACATACTTCTCGACAATGACCCGACACTAGTGAACAGAAAACTACTGGTGAACAGCAAACTATATACACCCACTAAAGAGCAAAACACAAAACAGGTGAGCACAAAACACAGGTGTAATGAATGTCCTTGATATCTCCTCTCCGCTGGCAGGGGGACTGCCGACTCTGGCATAGAGAGGGACAGAATGTCTGAGTCTTACAGCCACCACCTTGTTGGGCTTGTGGACAGTGGTGATGCCAGTAATATCCATATTCCATATGGACTGTGGATCGAAGTGGAACCTTTCCATCACATCCTCTACGATGGAGAACAACGGCCCCACGTTGCGTTGGTTCAATCCACTGGCCGTGGCCCGACTGGTGGCCTTTGGGTTCCTGATGGAGAGATGTGGGTGTCTCTTGAGGAACCCAGACAACCAATCGGCAACTGTCATCTCCTTATCTGCACAGTTTGTACAGATAGGCACATTGTCATTTACTGCATATGTGTACGCAGGCTTGGGCACCTCGTTATACGAGAGCCCAAGTAGACTTCAGATGTACAAACTATATAGTCTGACAGCTGCCTTTCCCGTTCTTCAGGAAGAACAAGATGGTTCCTTTACGTCCACAAATGTTGCAGCGTGGTGGGAAAAAAACTATAGCTCTCGCTTTACACTTTTCAATGATAAAGATTAACTAATATGATTAGTTGTTTTAACAGACGAGTGATATATTCAACCACCACTGTTGCGTCCACCTGTTGGTTCTGTTTTCTTTCTGCGGGGGAATTGGTACTGCTTGTACCTTATTCATTGGCATCCGTACTGCTATCATACATTTAGAGTGTTATTAGTAGTATTGGATGTGCCACCAGGGACTGATGAGATTCGTCCAGAAATGCTAAAAGCTTTGGGTGGGGAAGGGCTGTCTTGGTTGACACGCCTCTTCAACATTGCATGGAAGTCTGGGACAGTGCCAGAGGAGTGGCAGACCGGGGTGGTGGTTCCCCTCTTCAAAAAGGGGGACCAGAGAGTGTGTGCCAATTACAGAGGTATCACACTCCTCAGCCTCCCTGGTAAAGTGTACTCCAAAGTGCTGGAAAGGAGGGTTCGGCCAATAGTTGAACCTCAGATTGAAGAGGAACAATGCGGTTTTCGTCCTGGCCGGGGAACCACGGACCAGCTCTTTACTCTCGCAAGGATCCTGGTGGGGGCCTGGGAGTATGCCCATCCAGTCTACATATGTTTTGTGGATCTGGAGAAGGCGTATGACCGGGTACCCCGGGATCTTTTGTGGGAGGTGCTGCGGGAGTATGGGGTGAGGGGGTCTCTTCTCAGGTCCATCCAATCTCTGTACGCTCAAAGCATGAGCTGTGTCCGTGTCCTCGGCAGTAAGTCGGATTCGTTCCCGGTGGGGGTTGGCCTCCGCCAGGGCTGCGCTTTGTCACCAATCCTGTTTGTAATATTCATGGACAGGATATCAAGGCGTAGCCATGGGAGGGAGGGGTTCCCGTTCGGTGGGCTGATGGTCACATCACTGCTTTTTGCGGATGATGTGGTCCTGATGGCCTCATCGGTCGGTGACCTTCAGCACTCACTGGATCGGTTCGCAGCCGAGTGTGAAGCGGCTGGGATGAGGGTTAGCACCTCTAAATCTGAGGCCATGACTCTCAGCAGGAAACCGGTGGAGTGCCTACTCCGGGTAGGGAATGAGTCCTTACTCCAAGTGAAGGAGTTCAAGTACCTCGGGGTCTTGTTCGCGAGTGAGGGAACAATGGAGCGGGAGATTGGTCGGAGGATCGGAGCAGTGGGGGCGGTGTTGCATTCGCAACGTTGTGACGAAAAGAGAGCTGAGCCGAAAGGCAAAGCTCTCGATCTACCGGTCAATCTTTGTTCCTACCCTCACCTATGGTCATGAAAGCTGGGTCATGACCGAAAGAACGAGATCGCGGGTACAAGCGGCCGAAATGGGTTTTCTCAGAAAGGTGGCTGGCCTCTCCCTTTGGGATAGGGTGAGAAGCTCAGTCATCCGAGAGGAACTCGGAGTAGAGCCGCTGCGTAGAAAGGAGCCAGTTGAGGTGGTTCGGGCATCTTGTACGAATGCCACCTGGGCGCCTCCCTAGAGAGGTGTTCCAGGCACGTCCAGCTGGGAGGAGACCTCGGGGAAGACCCAGGACTAGGTGGAGAGATTATATCTCCACACTGGCCTGGGAACGCCTCGGGATTCCCCAGTCAGAGCTGGCTAATGTTGCCCGGGAAAGGGAAGTTTGGGGTCCCCTGCTAGAGCTGCTACCCCCGCGACCCGACCCCGGACAAGCGGTTGAAGATGAGATGAGATGTGCCACCATGTAATGATGACAGTAAGTTACTCCTGAGGAAAATAACCTAACGCCTAGACATTGTATGTTTTTTGTTAAACATTCTTTCCTTAAAAAAATATAAAAAGAGTATGACTGTTCTGTTACAAGAGTTTTTAGTTAATTGTGTTTTCCTATGTAAATTCAATGTTTATGATGGGTAGTGGTTCCTTTAAGAAAGGCAGGAAGTGAGTAGCTGATTCACCTTTAACCTACCATTTTAGTTTAATCAGGAAGTGATTACCAATGGAAGAGAGAAGTGCATGTTTCCAGACTACCTGTTCAATCAGCAAACATCTGCTCACATCTTATGCCTCTCGCAGCATCGTTGGTATATAACATCATCTTTCATGTTATCTATATTAGTACTTCATAATTTTTTATAAAAAAGCATTGTTCTACATAAAAGGTTATCAAACTAATCTGGGTACATTTGTTTAGATCCAGCACTATGTCTATGGCTAATAGAAGTTCATAGTTAATGTAGTTGATACTTGATACTGTGTCGATACTTGCATATGTCAACCTGTTTGAGTAAAAGGAATTCATGATAGAAGTATGTTTACAGTGTACAATGTATTACAGTATGCATAGTTTGATTATGTCCTATTTGTTTTCAGTTTCACCCTTTTTCTAATCAATAAACCTGTGGACAACGGACAACTGTCTTCAGAGTCTTGATGAACGGAAGGTGTTTAACTTACTGCCAAAGTTATATTCAGCACATATAATAGAGGGCGGCACAGTGAAACAACGGCTACTTCGCAGAAGATAACACAGTATACGCTGGAGACAAACCATGGAAAAGGAAGAATCCACACACAGGACAAGGTCCTCAGCTTCATGTTCTTCTAAACGCTCGAGAGCCTCTTCCACCGAGGCTGCTGCCACCATGGCTCGTGCTAAAGCAGAGGCAGCCAAGGCACGTCTACCTTATGCAAAAAAGGAAATGTCTCTAAAATTAGAAAAAGCTAAATTAGAGGCAACAATAGACATGCTGTCGTTAGAAAAAGAAACGGCCGCTGCTGTGGCCGAAGCAGAGGTCCTGGAGGCAGCCGTCGACGGCAGTGATCGGAGCAGCTGTAAGCTTCAACTCGAAGCGACTCCTCTCGACCCAATTCAGCGTACCAGGGAATATGTCGCTGAACAGGCCAACGAGCAAAATGAAACACAATTTGCACCAGCACCGCAAGTACTCTCTCAAGACGAGTCCAGGCGGCTACACACAGAACCAGCGATAGTATGCCCCGTCCAAACCCCCCACCTTAAGGCAGAGAGTAGCCCACCCGACGCTGACCTTCGCTCTACAGCACCTAACAGAGTAACAGTTAGGAACCCACAGCTCACTCCAGATATGCCAGATCACAATGGCACATATGGACCAAGATCTGGGAACAACAATCATCTATCTCCCTCTGTGGCTGGCCATGCTCCTCAATACCTCCACCATGACCAATCAAACATGAATGACTTTGTCAGATATCTGGCCCGCCGTGAGCTGGTCACCACAGGTTTGATCCAATTCAACGACCAACCACAGAGCTACAGAGCTTGGCAACGGTCCTTTCTGAATGCAGTCAGAGGCCTAGATCTGACATGCAGTGAGGAGATGGATCTGCTGGTCAAGTGGCTGGGGAAAGAATCAGCTGAGCATGCTAAGCGGATCAGGACCGTCCATGTTAACCTCCCAGACAGGGGACTTAAGATGATATGGGATAGACTGGATGCACGCTATGGAGCCCCCGAAGTAATTGAAGATGCACTTTTCCGACGTATCGATAGTTTCCCAAAAATCTCCAACAGAGATTATTCGAAACTCCACGAGTTTGGTGATCTCCTTATGGAATTGGGGGCAGCGAAGGCAGACGGAGATCTTCCAGACCTTCGATACCTAGACACTTCAAGAGGAATAAACCCTCTAGTCCAAAAGTTGCCCTTTAGCCTGCAGGAGAAGTGGCTGTCCCTCGGATTCAGCTACAAACAGCAGCACCATGTCTCCTTCCCCCCTTTCAAAGTTTTTGTCGACTTCATCTCCCAACAAGCTAAAATCAGGAACGATCCAAGCTTTAACTTCTCAGGCCAATCGGATGCCCTTCCTAAAGCAGACAAGACTCCTTGGAGACGGAAGGAAAAGGAAATCTCAGTTCACAAGACAGACATCTCTCCTACAGCATCTCTCGCCTCAGACAGACATACTAGCAATAATGAGGATTCGGATAGACAGTGCTCTATCCATAAAAAACCCCATCTACTCCAGAAGTGCAGGGCTTTCCGTGAGATGCCTTTAGAGGAACGCAAAGCATTCCTGAAGGAAAATGGGATTTGCTTTAAATGTTGCTCATCTACACAACACATGGCTAAGAGCTGTAAGTTCACAACAACGTGCCTTGAGTGCGGTAGTGAGAAGCATATCTCTGCCCTCCACCCTGGACCGGCACCGTGGATAAAGGAGCCATGCCTCCCTACAGAGCATGGCGGGGAGCATGACTCTACAGCATCCTCAGAAGTCACAACTCGATGCACCGAGGTCTGTGGCGGCGATCAGAGTGAAAGATCATGTTCTAAAATATGCCTCGTTAAGATCTACCCTGTCTCCCATTGTGAAAGAGCATTGAAGGTCTACGCAATCATCGACGAGCATAGCAATAGATCTCTAGCTCGCTCTGAGTTCTTCGATGCCTTTAATATCGAAGGTCCTGCCTCTTTGTATTCTCTCCGAACCTGCTCTGGGGTGACAGAGACCATGGGGAGAAAAGCTTTAGGTTACCAAATCGAATCCATGGACGGAAAAGTCAGTCTGCCTCTACCAATTCTTTTGGAATGTAATGACATTCCCAACAACAGATCGGAGATCCCGACACCCGATGCTGCCGTCAACCACCCTCACCTGAAGTCAGTGGCTCACCTCATCCCAGAGATTGAACCAAAAGCTCCTATCATGCTTCTCCTCGGGCGAGACATCCTTACAGTTCATAAAGTGCGCAGGCAGGTGAATGGCCCTCGGGATGCTCCCTACGCCCAAAAACTCGACCTTGGATGGGTATTAGTTGGAAATGTCTGCTTGGGAGGTGTTCACAAGCCTGCCATGGTAAACGCATTCTATACCAACACAGCAGAACGAGATCGCCCCTCAATCTTTGACCCTTGCCCAAACATTTTCCGCGTGAAGGAGAGATACAGCCATTGTCCCGATCATTCCAGGGTGCAATCAAAAGATTGAGCAGCTAGGTTCTACAGTGTTTCAGCAGACGAACGACGATAACAAGTTGGCCCCGTCCATCGAGGACATCTCATTCCTGCGAATAATGAAAGAAGGTTTGAGGAAGGACGATGGCAACAGCTGGGTAGCTCCGCTACCATTCCGGACACCAAGACGCCGTCTCCCCGACAATAAGGCCCAGGCCTTGAATCGACTCTCATCGCTAAGACGCAATCTCGAGAGGAAGGCAGGGATGAAAGAGCACTTTTTCACCTTCATGGAGAAGGTGTTCCAGAACAATCATGCTGAAGTGGCACCCCCAATGGAGAACAACCAAGAGCAATGGTACTTACCGATCTTTGGCGTGTATCATCCTAAGAAACCTGGAAACATCCGTGTAGTGTTTGATTCCAGTGCCCAGCACAATGGAGTGTTGCTTAACGATGTTCTGTTAACGGGGCCCGACCTCAACAATACCCTTCTCGGGGTACTCATCAGATTCCGCAAGGAAGCCGTAGCATTGACAACGGACATCCAACAGATGTTCCACTGCTTCCTTGTAAGAGAAGAGGACCGCAACTTCCTGAGGTTCTTGTGGTTTCGGGACAATGATCCGTCCAAAGACATAATCGATTACCGTATGAGGGTCCATGTTTTTGGAAACAGTCCTTCACCCGCCGTGGCTATCTACTACCTCAGGCAGTCCGTACTGGAAGGCGACACAGACGTCAAGCAGTTTGTAAACCGGGACTTCTACGTAGACGATGGATTGAAATCCTTCCCTACAGTTGAGGCTGCGGTGGACCTGGTTAAGAGGACGCAAGACATTCTCTCAAGCTCTAACTTGCGGCTGCACAAAATTGCTTCAAACAAAAGAGAGGTCATGGAGGCCTTTCCATCTCAGGACCATGCCAACACCTTCAAAGATCTGGACCTCGGTTCTGATGCACTTCCCATGGAGCGCAGTCTGGGGCTCAACTGGGACCTGATGACACCTTTGTCTTCCAGGTAGCCGATGAAGAAAAGCCTTTCACTCGTCGTGGGGTCCTATCCACTGTGAATAGCATCTATGACCCTCTGGGATTCATCGCCCCAGTCACCATTCAAGGCAAGGCTATCCTTAGAGAGCTTACACAAGTTAACAGTGATTGGGACTCCCCCCTTTCTGAAGAGATGAAAGAGACATGGACCACATGGCGATCCTCATTGAAGGACCTCAGCAGTCTCCGGATCCCAAGGCCCTACACAGACATTTCTCCCGCAGAGGTATCACATAGAGAGCTATGCGTCTTTTGCGATGCATCGACTAAGGCAATTGCTGCAGTAGCCTACCTCAAACTGACAGATATTAATGGAACCAATCACCTAGGCTTTATCATGGGCAAGGCCAAGCTAGCTCCTCTCCCTGAACATACAGTTCCTAGACTTGAGCTTTGTGCAGCAGTCTTGGCGGTGGAACTTGCTGAGCTCATCTCCTCAGAGATCAACATGCAGTTGGATAAGACCACCTTTTACAGCGACAGTAAGGTAGTATTAGGCTACATCAACAACGAGACCAGGCGTTTTTATGTTTACGTCAGTAATCGAGTTCTGAGAATAAGGAGCTACTCTCATCCTGAACAGTGGCTCTATGTATCCACAGATGTAAATCCTGCAGATATTGCCACAAGATCTGTCACTGCTGCAAATCTCTCAGGTACAAGCTGGCTTTATGGGCCGACGTTCCTGAAACATCCACTGCCAAGCAAACCTGTGAAAGGCTCTTTCGAGCTTATGAACCCTTCTTTGGATGCAGAGATCCGTCCTCAGGTCTCTACAATGAACACATCCACTTCGAGCAAGCAACTGGGGTCTCAGCGCTTCTCAAAGTTCTCTAGCTGGAACTCACTAACTCATGCCCTTGCTCGTCTCATTCACATTGCTCGCCTCTTCCAGATGAAGCCCGCAAACAGAACCAGTTGCTGTAAGGGCTGGCACCACTGCCAGGCAGCAATCTCAGTCAATGAACTCTCCCAGTCTAAAAGAACCATCATCCACGCGGTTCAGGAAGAGACATACAGTCAAGAGTATGATTGTCTAAGGAAAGAGGAGAGCCTTCCCAAGGACAGTCCTCTGAAAGCCCTAGATCCCTTCATCGATGCCGATGGCCTTCTGAGAGTCGGAGGTCGCATCAGGAAAGCTGAACTCTTGCAAGAAGAGAAGACCCCTCTTATCATTCCTGGAAAGCACCACATAGCAACATTGCTGATCAGATATTACCATGAGAGAACTCATCATCAGGGGCGAATGTTCACAGAGGGCGCCTTACGGGCCGCCGGGTTCTGGATAGTCGGCGGCAAGCGGCAAGTGAGCAGCCTGATCCATGGGTGTGTTACATGCCGCAAACTTCGTGGCACACCTCAGATACAGAAGATGGCCGACCTTTCAGCAGATCGTCTTTCCACCGATCCCCCGTTCACAAATGTCGGCCTGGACGTTTTTGGCCCATGGACAATATCTTCACGGCGAACGAGAGGTGGCCTCGCTCACAGTAAGCGGTGGGCGGTGTTATTTACCTGTATGAGTGTGCGAGCCATCCACATAGAGGTAATCGAATCTCTAGATACGTCGAGTTTCATCAACGCCCTCAGGCGTTTCCTTGCCATCAGAGGCCCAGTGAAACTCATCCGATCCGATCAAGGAACTAACTTTGTCAGTGCTTGCAAGGAGCTCAAGATTCCTTCCAATATCGACAACACTTCTGTTGAGAAGTTCCTTTGGGACCAGGGCTGCACATGGAAGTTCAATCCTCCTCATGCATCTCACATGGGCGGATCATGGGAGAGGATGATTGGGGTAGCGAGAAAAATCCTGGACTCTATGTTCCTCCAGCTTGGGACTTCGAAGTTGACCCACGAGACACTCGCTACCCTGATGGCCGAAGTGGCTGCAATTATTAATGCTAGGCTTCTCATCCCGGTGTCCACTGATCCAGACGATCCCCTTATACTTACACCGGCGACTCTCCTTACTCAAAAAGTAAGTCTCCCATCTGCCCCAGTCGGTGACTGGGTAAAAGACCTCCACAAGTGCCAATGGCGTCAAGTCCAGCATCTGGCTCAGACCTTTTGGAACAAATGGAAAAAACAATATCTATCTTCACTTCAGCCTCGAAGGAAGTGGCAGTCTTCCCCACCCAACCTGCAGTCCGGAAGCATTGTGCTTCTCAAAGACGACCGACTTAAGAGGAATGAATGGCCTCTAGGACTGATTACTCAAGTCTTCCCTAGTGAAGACAGTAAGGTACGCAAGGTAGAGATAAAGATCTCCAGGAAAGATGGGACAAAAGTGTTTCTACGGCCTGTGACTGAGACAGTTCTTCTCCTTGCTCCTGAGAGGAAACAACAATAGCCATGTTATTGACTGTTGGGTTGTGGCGTTTTAAACACGCCAGACGGGGAGTGTTCTGTTACAAGAGTTTTTAGTTAATTGTGTTTTCCTATGTAAATTCAATGTTTATGATGGGTAGTGGTTCCTTTAAGAAAGGCAGGAAGTGAGTAGCTGATTCACCTTTAACCTACCATTTTAGTTTAATCAGGAAGTGATTACCAATGGAAGAGAGAAGTGCATGTTTCCAGACTACCTGTTCAATCAGCAAACATCTGCTCACATCTTATGCCTCTCGCAGCATCGTTGGTATATAACATCATCTTTCATGTTATCTATATTAGTACTTCATAATTTTTTATAAAAAAAGCATTGTTCTACATAAAAGGTTATCAAACTAATCTGGGTACATTTGTTTAGATCCAGCACTATGTCTATGGCTAATAGAAGTTCATAGTTAATGTAGTTGATACTTGATACTGTGTCGATACTTGCATATGTCAACCTGTTTGAGTAAAAGGAATTCATGATAGAAGTATGTTTACAGTGTACAATGTATTACAGTATGCATAGTTTGATTATGTCCTATTTGTTTTCAGTTTCACCCTTTTTCTAATCAATAAACCTGTGGACAACGGACAACTGTCTTCAGAGTCTTGATGAACGGAAGGTGTTTAACTTACTGCCAAAGTTATATTCAGCACATATAATAGAGGGCGGCACAATGACCTTACCTCACATATGAAGCACTGCATGTACAAATCTTGTCACCTGTTGTCGTACATCTGGTCTACTCCCTGTTTGTGGGGTTTAGGTTTTAAATCCATGCCGACTCTGGATCCATGCTAAATCCATGCAGCGTAAACACAATGTTGCATCCCACCATAGCAAGTTCTGCCATGTTGCACCGTTCCTCATCTTAACTGGTTTTGTGTTAAACCTTGTATCCATTGTGTTTACTTTGTCTACAGAGCATAAGTGGCCTTCCCTTACTTTAAAGGCCCGACACTGTAAGGAATCACATGAAATATATTTTGATCTGTTAAACACTTCCTTAGGTTCTTACGTAATAAATAAATCAAATTTAATTAGTAGGTGTGTCCAAACCTTTGACTAGTGCTGTAAGTAGTCCAGTACGCAAAATGTAAAAGAGTACAGACATACCAGAGTAAAAAAGCTGTATATCTAAAGTCTATAAGTACGGAAGCACTGTTATTATACTTCAGCACATTTAATAGTATTAAAATAGTATTTACGATCCATTAAAACAGTATATTAAGTATACTTAAGTGTGTTAAAGTAGACCAACTAATTTCAACTAACTACACTTTTATATACTTATAATTATAATACACTTTTAAAAGTCTGTAGTAATGTTTTAGTTAACCTTAAATATAGTATATTTTGTCAACTAAAATGCAAAAATGTCATAAGTTTACAAAAGTAGGAATGATGTGGGTTCTTTTTAACAAACTGAGGTATTCTTATTACTATTTATATAGTACTGAAATGCTGTTTTAATATTGCAAACCACTGGGTATGCTTCTTTTCTGACATGGGTATGGTCACCTACAACACCACTTTTAGCCAATCAGCATGCAGTGCTGAAACTCCCCATTTGATAACACATTAGTCTGATTTAAACAATGGTGAGATGGATTTGGTCATGATCTTCTGCTGATGTGTCATATCATGTATACAAACCTGGAACTCACACTACAATGAAAAAACACAGAAGCAAACAGGCCCTCATCATCCCCATTTTTGGGAAGAAAACAAGCAAGCAGGAAAAATATGAGAGGTCGTTACAGCCAGTAGTATTCTTTACCTCCACACCGTAAAATATAATGGATAAGCAATACTTCTCCTAATTGAATATCATGAAGCTATAAACGTGAGTGAAAACTGTCAACCATGTTTACAACGGGTTGCTGTAACATACTAAACGTATATCTGGGAGACTTTATTTGGTCTGATTATTTATGTATTAATGCTGACAAACAATTACAATTATTCATCTTCTGTAGTTAATCACTTCTGTAGTTAATCACAATTAATTACAATTTTCCAATGTGAAATTTAAAAAAGCATCTCTTTAAAAAGCAATGCATTAGGATAAAGAAATATATTTTATTGTCAGTTATGGTCAGTGCTTGACTAAACTAAATGATTGAGAAATCCTAATTTCTGAGAACATTGAACAACCCCTCCATTAACTAACGGATGGGTACTAATGAGCTGTAAGGAGTGGTTCTCAAAAGTATTCACACCTGACACAATTTGCCATAGCCTAGTATCTCTGCCCACTCATCCATTGTGATGTCACCAGCTGGCTGTGGTAGAAGTCGACAAAGCTGTCTCTTTATTTCTTCTCTGTAACTCATATGGTGTCCACAGCTTGTGACAAATGATTGTCTGGTTGATACTAGCTCATACACAGACACACACATACACTGACACACACATACAATAGGGTTGAGCGTTGTCCACCAAATTGGCATCGTATGATGTCCACATTAAAACATTGATGAAATCGTCCAGGGGGAAGCGTATTTTATTCTTGTAATGAGAGGTTTTGGTCCTGATAGACCTCAACCTTCTTTCAGAGAGGATAGTCTTATTTCAGGGTGAGAGAGATCAGCTTTAATCTTTCCTGCTCGCGTCAGCGTCACCACAAGCGCTGTTTTACTTTATACAACAATATGGAATCAAATCACTGATAAATGTCTTGTGGGTATTCGCACACCTGTAAATCACAATCTTGTGGGTAAAACAAATGTCTTGTGGGTATTCGCACACCTGTAAATCACAATCTTGTGGGTACAACAAATGTCTTGTGGGTACAACAAATGTCTTGTGGGTATTCGCACACCTGTAAATGACAATCCACATGACAGTTTTACATTTCGTAGTTGTATGTAAAGATTTGTGAATGCGTAATTAAAGACTTGTAAGAAATACGTTTTTGCATCTGTACAATTTTTTTTGCAAGTGTTCAAAACATATTTACACATACACAAATCACCACCTACAACTACGAAATGTAAAACCGTCGAATCACTAACTGACACAAATCACTGTCTACGGATACGAATCTGTTTCTACGGGTTTGCAAATCTACCAAATACCAGCTGACTAAAACTGACCAATAAGAATTTAGGGAGGGTTAAACGTCTACTAAATTGGTTTATTTTGATTCCATACAACAAGGCCCAAACCGAAGAACCGCTGAAAGCAAAATATATGATATCAGGATAAAGGATTCTGTCTCATCCACATCTAACTTTATCAGGCTCCTGAAAAGACTCCCTGTTAGGTTAGCAAACACGTTTTGCTATATATGCTGCCTCTTGGGGGATGTCATCCGAAAACACAATGTCAATCGACTTTTATGCTGATGACACACAGCTGTGTATTTCATTGAAACATGGAGAAGCTCCTATGTTAGCTGCTATGGAAGCATGTGTTTCTAACATGAAAGTGGATGACAGAGAACTTTCTGCTCGTAATGCTAGTTTTAGGACCTAAGAAACAAAGAGACTTGACAGATCTCACGTTGAACCTAAACGGATCTATGGTCGTATCACAAAAAACTGTGAGAAACCATTGCGTGACCCTGGACCCGGATCTCTCGTTTGACGTGTGCAGTGCATTACATAGTTGTGCTACCTAATTAAGGATTTTTTATCATAAAGAAGTTTAGTGTGTTTACATTTCTGTGGACTTAACCTAAACATTAGTCTGCAATTCTATAAAACGTTTGTATTATTTGTGGATCCACTAGAAAAAAAATATTAAGATATCAACATAATGCCAACTCAATGATTTGTCAATTTTCTCCCAGCGTAGCACCACCCACCGTCGCTGAGTGTAGCTGGCTCTCATTGGAAGTTAATGGGATCTTGTCTCTTTGTAGCTGTAGGTTCCCGGCGGTTTGCATGGGCCTTTAGACATTAGCTCAAACACTTTTGAGCATCTCTGCTGTACATAAATCAGATTGGCAAAGACTAAAAACAAATCAGCTTTCATTTGTTCTTTCTTTAGTACATTTTTCTCAAATTAAGATGCACACATTTATTTTTCAGTCAGACAAAGAAGCAAATGCTGTGGCAGTAAAGTTCTGTATTTTTACACAAATTAAGTCTTGCAAGTATTTACAAAATAGTTGGTTTAAAATAATGCATTTTTGCCCAAATCGGTTGTTTTAAAAAATAAAAAGATTTCACTCAAGATGTGTGAATTAAGTGTGCATGTCGGCTGAGGAACTGGTTTAATGATTGCCTGACAGTATTGGCATAAGCCCATAGCTGGAGATTGATGTGATGACACATTGATGGGATGATATACACACACACACAGACACTAATCAATATTAATCTTCCCTACTGCGTCTTGTTTCTGTGCCTTAATAGATTCAGATGGTGGAACATTATTCACCATAGCAGATGAGGGTGGGGAAGTAATGGCTGATGGAAAACCAGAGTCTCTTTGATGTTCTGTGTTTCCCCGCATTTTATACAGTATATTTAAAATCGAATTTATTTTATGAAGCCCTTTTCACATCAGCAGTTGTCACAAAGTGCTTTTACAAACACCCAGCCTGGTACCACAAAGAGCAACCACAGGGTTGATGCACAGTGGCTAAGAAAAAACTTCGAGCTCTTTTGGCTGTGCTGGGTAAACCTTTTAATAGTATGAATAATTAATAAATCCATGTGTATTATGTTTAGTCTAAAAAACGTTATCTAATTTTTATGCATGACCAGGTGGATAATCAAGGGCAGTAAAGGGCTGGGCGGGTGGCAGGAGGGCTTTTGGAAAGGTTAGCTACAAGTCCATTGGGCTTGGTAGTCTTAATGTGTGGTCCACGGGCTCATGTCCTCCTAAATGTAAACGCAACAAGACACATTAAGAAGCTAGTCATCCTTATCCTCTACTACCTCGGCACAATAATAAAAACTTTGGGTTCGTTTGACCTGCTGAGCAGCATTTGGAGCATCAACAAATGTGGGTTTAAATACAGGCTCAAAATGGCCAGATACAAAGAACTTGGTTCTAAAACTTATCAGTCTATTCTTGTTCACATGTTTCTATAGTTAATAATGTTTTTCTAGGTAAACTCGATGTTCTATGATGGGTAGTGGTTCCTTTAAAAAATTCAGAAAGTAAGTATCTGATTCACCTTTAACCTACCATTTGACTTAAGTCAGTAAATAATTACTCATGGAAGAGGGAAGAACAATTTTCTAGACTACTTGTTGTATAAGTGAACATCTGCACACATCTTATGCCTTTTGTAGCATTGTTAGTATATAACATCATCTTTCATCATCTATAATCGTAATTAATCATTTCTTAAAGTTTGATGCAAAAACGCTATCAAGCTATTCTGAGCTGAATTGATGTACATCCAGCGCTATGTCTATACTAGGAGTTCATAGTTAATATACTAATCGACAACAAATTAAAATGAGACTGTTATAGATTACTTTACTGTTACTTGCAACGCATATGTACACAGATTAAAGTGAAAAAGATTTGATAAAAGTATGTTTTCAAAGGAGGATTGGAAAAAAGTGTTATGAACAGAAAAAGAAGAGCATTTGGGAGAAGTTTACAAAATAAAAAAACATATATTTTTGTTTAAATGATTTTGTTATTTAGTTAGGAGTGCTTGATGCCATTTGACAGGCGTTGGCGTAGGCTATGTGATGGTCTGGGCCGTTTTGGTGATGTGGGAGATGTGTGCACAGTACAAGGGATGGTGGGATGGTTTGAATTACACAAAAAATCATACAAGGTCATTATTTGGAACCTTGTCAGTGGCTACATTTCCTTTTGAAATTAATTTTAAAGTAGGTTTTCATGGAAAACATTAACGACCCGAACATTTGAAATGTAGTGTATCTATACATTATTACACACAGACAGACACTTTGTTCACACTGACCTGATCTGGATTAAGCCAGAACATTGTAACGAGTTCTCACACATCACAAGATCTGTGTGATTATCTCTGTCAGACAGTCAGGGGCTGCCAAACTCTTGTGTGTCTCAATTGCTCCGCTATAAATTACAATTATCTAAACTGCCTTTCCTACATCTACTCACTTTGTATGTTTTTATATATGTTTTTGTATGTGTTCCTCAAAGCTTTTAAAGATGTTCTGGCTCTTTCCATACTCTGAAAAGACCTTCTTTGCCCCTCCACCCCACCCTCCACCTCAGTACCATGAATATATTTGTATTGCATAATACGATGTGGTCTAGACAAGGTTAAACTGGTCTAAAGCTGTTTGGTTTCTGGAACATGTGCTACTGTAATTTGGTGAACTTTAACAATGTTTATATGCGTGGACCATAAATACTTTTCTCTCTGTGTAAAATGTTTCATGTGACATATTTTTTTATCTCAATCTGTATATTGTAGTAGTGCAGAGTCCAGCTTTCCTAAAAGATGGTGCACCATGTAAATGTGTGTCTTTGCGTGTGTTACCAAACCATTTACTTTGCCTCTCAGATCTGGTCGTCCAAAACAACAGGAACTGTAAGCAGTCTTGCGTGAACGTAGCTCAATGAGCCGGATGGAATTGTAAAGCTACCTCTGCTCTAACAACCCTAATGGGCACATTTAGATAGCATTGTCTATCTACAGGTCCGATTATTGTCCAGAGTCTCCAGTAACTTAAACTAACACATTTGCCGATTGTAATCGCTGTCGGTCTAAGTATTACTGTCTCATGTAAGGCCTATTTATTTGTTATTCACCTTGGTTTCATCTATTTGATTT
This sequence comes from Dallia pectoralis, assembly GCA_029465975.1. NCBI lineage: Eukaryota > Metazoa > Chordata > Actinopteri > Esociformes > Umbridae > Dallia > Dallia pectoralis. The sequence continues at coordinate 21,206,383 of CM055734.1, read as the reverse complement.
AAGTAAATGCATCTGTAGAATTAAAGCGACTGAGATTCCGGTTCTATTATTGTTTCCCATTTTACCTCTTGTCCCATGAAAAGAATCAGCCGAACGGGGGAGGGTGGGGACAACAGACCGCCTACAAACGCTACCCACTCTGAAACCTCGCCAACTTTAACTCCTCTTGTTTTCCGATGCACAGATTGACGAACGCAGAACAGAAAAATGGATACCGACCCGGGAAGATCATCCTGCTCCACCCAATGTATGCATGGTGAGCGTGGCAAATGTGGTTAGCGTGATGAGCGGGGCGGGCAAACCCCACTTTTGTAGCAAGTCTCCATCGTTGACAATAATGAGCAAATTCAGGGCATTGCAGTGCCCTTCTTATAACCACTGATAAGGAGAGCTGGTGATTATTTTATCTTTTTCTGGTGAAAACATCATCTTTCTTTATTTCTTTATTTATGCATATTATTTATTTCTTTGTTGTTGGAATTTCTTTCTTTCGTTGTTGGAAAAATTGTGTTGGACATTCTGCTGCTGATATATTGTTGTTATAGTTCATCGTGCGTCATGTTGAAATCAGAAATCAAAGTCACAGAATTGCAATAAAAGCTATAACAGTTTTGTTAAGAATTTGTTGTATTGTCTTTTCACATAATGATATAAAAACTCGTTTTGATAGTGGTATTGATAAAGTCTCGGATCGTTAAGCATTCTCGAAAATGATATTAATAAAAATGAACGATCCCCATCCTGAACTCTGATGCCATTAATTTCTACTCTGCCATAGCCCCTCCCACACCTGTGGATAAAGCACTCAAAGCTAGATCCCTATCTAACTTTACAGTTAATAACACAATGGCTTCTCTTCATAATATGGAGGATTAATGTTTGGAAGTGATCTGGCCTAGTGGTATTGGTGATTTTGAACAGTTCTTGGCCCGGCAACAGTCCTTGGCCCGGGAACTGGCTCGGCCAGGATGACGGCCTCGGGCATAGGACGGGGCTCGAGAACAGGACGGGGCTCCGGACTGGGGTCAGGCAGGGGGACAGGACTGGAGTCAGGCAGGGGGACAGGACTGGAGTCAGGCAGGGGGACAGGACTGGAGTCAGGCAGGGGGACAGGACTGGAGTCAGGCAGGGGGACAGGACGGGAGTCAGGCAGGGGGACAGGACTGGAGTCAGGCAGGGGGACAGGACTGGAGTCAGGCAGGGGGACAGACTCCGACAAGGGGTCTGGAGTGAACTCTGGGGCTGGAGTGAGCTCTGGGGCTGGAGTGAGCTCTGGGGCTGGAGTGAGCTCTGGGGCTGGTGGAGTGAGCTCTGGGGCAGGAGTGAGCTCTGGGGCAGGAGTGAGCTCTGGGGCTGGAGTGAGCTCTGGGGCTGGAGTGAGCTCTGGGGCTGGAGTGAGCTCTGGGGCTGGAGTGAGCTCTGGGACTGGAGTGAGCTCTGGGGCTGGAGTGAGCTCTGGGGCTGGAGTGAGCTCTGGGGCCGGGGCCGCCCTGGAGACTGGGACAGCCACGGGGACAGACTCTGGGACGGGGACAGGCTCAGACTGGGAAACGGGGACAGGCTCAGACTGGGAAACGGGGACAGGCTCACTGGACTCAGGGGAAACTGGCTCAGGGACAGGCTCAGGCACGGAAAACAAGGGGGACAGGCTCAGGCACGGAGGACTGGAGTCAGGCAGGGGACAGGCTCAGGCTGGAGTCAGGCAGGGGGACAGGACTGGAGTCAGGCAGGGGGGAAAGGGGTCTGGGGACAGGCTCAGGCACGCTGAAACTGGCTCAGGCTCAGGCACGGAAACTGGCTCAGGCTCAGGCACGGAAACTGGCTCAGGCTCGAAAACTGGCTCAGGCAAGGAAACTGGGACTGGCAAGGAAACTGGGACTGGCAAGGAAACTGGGACTGGCAAGGAAACTGGGACTGGCAAGGAAACTGGGACTGGCTCCCCTCCACCTCCGGCGTCTTCCAAAGGAGGAGGGTCATCATCAAGGTCCTCCTCGTCAGAAACCTCAAAGTCTTCCCCACTGTCCAGTAGTGAGACTCTCCCTGGCGTTTTTGCCGCTAGAACCTTGTCAGAGCTATCACTTGTGCCAGCCATCTGCTCTATGTCAGCCATCTTGTGCTGCGGGGCGGCAGCCATCTTGTGCTGCGGGGTGGCACTCATCTTGTGCTGCGGGGCGGCAGCCATCCTGGCTGCGGGGCGGCAGCCATCTTGTGCTGCGGGGCGGCAGCCATCTTGTGTTGCGGGGCGGCAGCCATCTTGTGCTGCGGGGCGGCAGCCATCTTGTGCTGCGGGGCGGCAGCCATCTTGTGCTGCGGGGCGGCAGCCATCCTGTGCTGCGGGGCGGCAGCCATCCTGTGCTGCGGGGCGGAAGCCATCCTGTGCTGCAGGGGGGCAGCCATCCAGTGCTGCGGAGGAGCAGCCATCTTGTGCTGCGGAGGAGACTCAAGTCCCAGCTGTACATAGTACTCCCGGCTGATCCTCTCAATCTCCTCCTCCTCAGACTCCTCCTCCGACTCGGAGCCAAGAGACTCCCTGCACTCTCGCAGCGCCTTAAAATCTGCCGGCAGCCACCGAGACGGGGGAGCGGATGCTCGTGGCGGAAGAGGTGGACCGCGTCTAATCGCGCAGCGCCGAAAACAAACCGGGAACTCCGGTAACTGCCCGTAAGTGGACGGGCAGCTCTTCCTTCTCTGCTGTGTCGTTAGTGGGTCGGTCATTCTGTCACGATCTGCCCTTGGCAGATGACGGGAGATAGACACAGTCGCAGAGAATATTTCCAATCTGAAGTCTTTATTAACATTCAGGCAAGACAGGCACTGAACATAAAGGACTGAAACACTGAAACAATGACCGACACAGACAAACTGACACAGACCAAACTAAATGCAGACACTAACGAACTGAACACAAAACAGGTGAGAAACAAACACAGGTGTAAGACATCGTCATTGATGCATTGCCACTCCGAGGTGGCAGGGGGAGTGTCAACCCTGGCATGAAGGGGGACAGAGGCAGTTCGTTACAGAATTAAGAAAGCATAAGCATTTGGTGTTAAGGTATGTCATTAAATTAAATAGATCTGCTGTGGTGAAATATTGTTTTAGCTTACTATTTATAAGAAGAAACTCTTCTACCAGATAAATAAGATATGAGCTCTACATTGTTTGTGTTCTCTTTGGAATCCTAGTGAGCCTAGCTAGCCATTTTGGTGCACTAAGCATGATTCCATTATGATGCCCCCCCAACCAACCCGAGAAAAAACGTATTTTTAGAGTTTTTATCTTATTTCTTTTTCTCCTGACTCCTGCTGTCTTTTCCAAAAAATCTACAGCCTACTATCAAACTTCGTCAGTATTTGGGGGGAGGGGGCACCATGGTTACGTTCTAGCGCAATTAAATACTCTTGTTCCGCACGGTTTTTTATAAACATCCCTAAAAAGTGCCTAAAAATATTTATATAGGGAAATAATATCGGCATTATAATTATTAGACTATTTTAGGTGCCCCCCCGCCAGCACTTGAAGGGGCGGCTGCGCTGGCAGTAAGGGCAATACATGCTTGCAGCATTTAGTAGACTTCTTAATGTAATGTCGTTTCACTTGTGGGGGAGCGTGTCTTTGTATTTGGGGCAATTGAGTTGCTATATGTGAAATATGTCATCCTAGTTAGGGGGAGTTCACTCGTATTCGGGGGGAGTGTGTTCATTTTCGGGGTAATTTGTTCATGTGGGGAAGGTGTGTTAATTATTGGGGAAATCTTTTTTATATTGGTGGAGCATGTTTATTTGGGGGATGCACTCATATTTTTGTGTGTGTTTTGCACTTCAGGGCTACCGTACACAACACATGGTGTACAATTCCACAAAGGCTATTGTAGATTGGAATTAAATTGTGTATTCATAATTTTTGTTTAGTGTAATCTGGCTTCGTAATAAAACATAAGCATGCTTGGTCATTATTTGATACAACCCAGCACAGGGTAAGTGAACTTAAAATTAAAACATCAAACCAGCAGTGTGGATTGGTGAGGACCGGCTAAGGGTATATGTGTGCCCTAACCAGGGGCGCAAGTTTGTGTTGAAAAGTGGTGGGGATAAAAGATCAGATGAAAAAACATTACAGCAGGACGGAAAAGTATTGAATAACGGCGCATAAAAAATGGGCATTGCATAGGCCAGTCAACAATACGAAAATACTCAGCATAAAACCCTCAACAATGTCGACTGCACATGTAACAGTCCCTGCAACACCAGCTCAACCGAACAGTGCCAAAGCACTATACTGTAGAAAACAGCAGCGCGTTAAGTCAATGATTACAATGAAATTCATCATTACATTATGTAAAAGAAAACACACTATAAGCATTTATAGGCGACCGTTATTTAGAACCTGTCACTTTAATGTTTCCATGGTGACGCGTCATTGCTTGTCATGTGACACAGCGCAACCACAACACAGCGCTGAATGATTGATGATGTTTCTTTCTGTATCTAAACTGCATTGCATGTTTTATTTTGTGCAAATAAACCTTTAACATTTCTTGGTTCGCTTGATTTTTCAGAACATTTTAACCAAATGCTTTCAAAAAGTGGTGGGGACAAAATCATCCATTTGGAAAAAGTGGTGGGGACATGTCCCCAGTGAAAATGACGCCTATGGCCCTAACTGTTCTTTCATTTTCTCCTTTAAGGGGACATTGATTTTTCGTGGCTGACAAGCAATCTGAGAGTTCAGAGAGTTGTGTAGGCCCCTTTCAACGGGTCTATTGTCGAGTCTGTAGCATGGTTCTTTAGCATTTCGTCGCACACATTAGCCTCGGCTACGCATGAGCGAGTGTAAAAGGATGACCGCTATGTTGTAAAACGCAAACAAACAGGCCGCGAGGCAGACCACTTATGATGACGACATCATTTAGTGGCTGGGTTTGGTAAAAAAAAAGCTGGAACATCTGTCCAGTTACAGGTTTCACTACAATAAACAGCTCAAACAAGAGGACCCATTTCCAGCGTGTAGACTTCGCATTGTATGGCACAGAACACAATAGTCACTGTAACAGACATTTATTTTTATAAAGTCCGGGCTGCCACAGAATGGAGTTTCTCTGAAGAAAACCTTTAAATTCGTCCCTGTGACAATAATGAGAGCAACTGTTAGTTGGGCAGTGCGTGTTTTAACCACTCAGGGGCATGGAAGATGCTTGTTTAAACAGAGTCCTGGGAGCCACCTTTGCGGTCGGTAGACGTCATCATCTAGTGGGATGGATGTCTGTTTAAACAGGCTCGCAGATAAACCATTGTGAGGGACCATTCTTAGGCTGCGCAGACTTCTGTTCGGTTTATCAGTGGTTATCAGGAGGCTTCCCAAACGACTGATGCGCCCACAAACAGCTCTTATAACCAGCAAATCAATAGGAAAAGAGTGAGAGACAAGCTCGGGTTATGTAGGAATGATTGTATAAATGCACATTTTCTAATTTCCTGGTAATGTCATTGTGCTAATATTATCTAATCATATCAAAGTGTGTGTTCTTGACCAGCTGCGTGAATATTTAAATAATCTAAAGTTGACATGCAGTTTTTATGTATAAATATTTCGTTAATTACACCTGCAACCCCTTGGATAATTAACGAATAATGGTTATGTGTATCTGTTAGAGGCTTTAATACGGTTTAAGTTATCTTCTAATCTTAAAACGCACAAAAATATACAAAATGTCTCAAATGTTGTATTTTTGTGAGAATTGATTGTGAGACTGTTGTAACAGTCTATCTGCCGAGGTGTAATGTTTTCCAATGTTGACTGTTGAGCTTCATATGTAGATTGTTCATGGTCGCCGGATACAATTTTCCTATAAGAAAAACATATTTTCATTATTTTTGCCAAAATTGATCAAGCTCTTTACATTTTTTAACCACTGAAAAGCCAATAATGTCTGTTTTTTACATATAAAATGTGTAATTGACATTCCAGGCTTTTTGATGAATTGCAATCAAAATGCCAGAAATGTCCTGTAGAAAGTAATATGAAATAAATTACACTTGTGGTATATTGATTTAGAAATCGCATGAATGAGTTGAATCCAGTATACAAGCATACTGTTAGGGGTAGCCTATGTAAGGAGCAGGGATTGGGTCAGAGTCAAAATCTTTGAGAAAGTCTATTACTCACTTAATCTTGTTGAAAAACAGATTTGCAATCTCAATCCTCATTTAAAATTTGATGCAAAATTGGAGACAGTTTGAAATTTGTTTTATTTTGAATTTTGCAACTGAAAATTAAAAACGACTGCTTGAGCCACTTTGAAAGTAAATAAATATATTGCGATAAGAGTTATGTTAAGTTATTGGAGTTTAGAATAACGGTGGCTGCTATAAGTGCTTCTAATAAATATGACCTTTGTGTATGAAAATAAATGCAAATATTTTATTTTACAAATTCAGAAAGTGTAGTTTATAGCGCACTTTGGAAGTGTAAATTGCCTTAATGTAATACGGGACTTTTAAGGGAGAATATGTGAAGATTTTGCAAAAAGTGCGTAGGATTTCAAAAAGGTCGACCAGGTAACCTCCCTCCATATGAACAACACTATAAATGATCTATCTCACTTTCTCTCTCCCACACACGCACACACTGAGCCTGGATCAATTTGCCATTAGCCCATTTTAACAAAGACTCACCTGTGGAATAGACCGGGGGAAGGAGACCATAGAAGCTGGGTAAAAAAACATCCCGGGTGTCAGATGACACGAGTATTCTGTTATATAAACATGCGTCACGCTTACAAGTGCACTGGTTTAGTTCTCGTTTTTTCCATTTTATTCATGTAGCCATCTTGTATAAAATGTACAATCACATCGACAACTTTACAAAATAGAAAATTAACCACAGTAAGGACAAATACAAAGTAGCGGATAATTCCAACATCTATAGGCCTATGCAATACTGCTTTGGCATTTCAAATACATTCAATAAAGTGCTTGTTTTTTCATTCTTTTCTCGTCTAAATACACAATGTAGTTCTTTTATTATAAAAGGTCTTGTTCACAGCATTTCAGGCGGGCTGTATCCATCCTTCAGTCGCAATAAAGTGCTGATGCTTTTGTTAAAAATACACTCGGAGTCATCTTGTTCAAAAGATTTACAATCTAGTGAAAGCAGATTGTCGGTGGTGAAATCGCAGCTCAAAGACCACACACACGCACACTGTCTGAAATGTTCCACTCAGCACCCATCTAAACTTCACTGGGTGACCTAGAACGGTAGGCTACGTTGGTCTGAAAGCATCCGCAGAAAAGCACGTAGAGCGAGCGCTGGATCTCGGCGTTACGGTACGCGTAAATGATAGGGTTGATCATGGAGTTGTAGGTGGCTGGAAGCAGCGTCGCGTACGTGTACACGGACGGGTACTCCCGCTCCCCGACCAGACAATATATGGCGAAGGGCAGCCAACTGGCGCCGAAGGTGCCGAGGATGATGGCGAGCGTGGACACGCCCTTCTTGGTGGCCACATAGTGCGAGGCGGTAAAGAAGTGCTGCTGGAGAGCGATCTGGTGCGCGTGGTGACACACGATCTTGCAGATCTTAAAGTAAAGTGTCAGCATGATGACAAATATGACGAAGAAAGAGGCCGCCAGCAGCATCACGTTGGTGCGAGTGAGCGGCCGCACTATGCTGCAGGAGTCTGGGTCACCTAAACAGTTCCATCCCAGCACGGGCAGCAGGCCCAGGCACAGAGACACACTCCACGTGCCCACAAGCATCACGTGCACGTAGTGGAGAGTCTTATCCGAGAAGTAAGTCAGTGCGTTATAGAGTGAGAAGTAGCGGTCCACGGTTATAGCCAGCAGGCTACTGATGGACGCCGTGAAGGAGGCCACGAGGAAACCAACTGTAATGAGGTTGATGGTCTCAGAGGAGATCACGTACTGAAACACGAAGTTCAGGATTAATCCAATGCCTGCCAGTAAATCCGCGGTGGCCAGACTCCCAATGACCACAAACATGGGTGTGCGCAGGGTGGGCGTGTAACAGATGATAGCCACCACGATTGCATTTTCACAAGCGATAACGGTTCCGGACATACAAAGCATGATGTCCCACGGGTTGATGTGGAAGTCTAACGGGGAGGTGGACAGCTCTAGACTGCTGTTGCGCTCTGGATAGCCGGAGTCCATCCAGGCGAGCCCCTCTCCAGCCACCGCGGCAGACGCAGAAGTGTCATTACCCAGTAAAGTGTCGTTCATGTCTGCGCACATGGTTTCCTTTTTCTCCTGAAAAAAGAATACGAGATAGTGAGTGGTTAAAGTAAGTTTGCAATGATCTGCGACGTGTAGACGTCTGATACCGCAAATAGAAGCTGTCCTTGGTACTGAAACATAAGCAAGTGCACGCAAGCAACATGGGGAAACTTAAAAACAATTACTTCCTGGTAAAAATAGTTTTGTCGAAGTCTAAAAGCCTCTTAATATCGAGACAAGTTGATTGTTTAAAATAAAGTATCAGTCATTTATTCACCAAGTTTTAGTTGCCATATTAAATGGTGATGGAGGCTACATACCGTATCACACAGAGCTTTCGAAAGACCGTCTTAGTAGCAAATCACAGTCGACCTTGTCCTCGAAACCACTAAGGTAAAGCCCCCGTCTCTGTTCTGTTTTCCTCGCATCAGCGAAACACGGAGGGCCGGTGCGGTTTTTAGCATTGAAACTAGAGCGCAATAGAACCAGAACAGAACTGGTGTCTGCAAGCGGTGGAGCGCTATTAAACCCGAGTGACGTCAGGTCCCACTGTATCTAACCGGCGATACACGGTTGAGCGATAGGAGAGAATATAGATGAGGACCCGCCTCCCAATTACATAGAGGGAGAGTGAGAACATAGATGAGGACCAGCCTCCCAATTACATAGAGGGAGAGGGAGAACATAGAGTGGAGGACCCGCCTCCCAATTACATAGTGGGAGAGAGAGAACAGAGTGGAGGACCCGCCTCCCAATAACATAGAGGGAGAGAGAGAGAGAATATAAGATCGGCCTAAAAGATGTGTAGATATGGCGAAGCCAAGAATATGCGGGGATATGACCCTATAAACAACAAACCATCTGAAAAAGACTGTTGAAGTAAATTGCTAATGTTATTTTAACAAACCTTAAATAATAAATAAAATATATTCTTAGATATCATGTCCCCATAACATTGCAATAACTCAGTTCAACACGTGCGTGTGTTTATGTGTGTGACAGAAAATCTGAATAAACTGTAGTTGTTGCGGCGCTATCCGTGGTGCTGAAAACACATCCTCTATTTGTATATGAACTCTCATCACACGTCCATAATATCCAGCGCTTATAAGCTTGTATGAGTCCTGTGTAGGCCTATTTAATGCAGTCAATGTAGAACTACAATAGCATTCCATTAATAACAAAATGCATGTATTGTTTTAAATATGCCCATCTGAATAGGCTACTTAATAAACTGAAAAGTAAAAGTGATGGATATATGTAAAATATATACTTCCTAAATGGGCTGGACTGGGCTACGCGTAATACACATTACCTCCACCCTGGCCTTTTTCCATAATCTCGGTCCGTAAACCATTTTAAGGATAACTACTTTTTCCTGATGTGCTACATCCATAAAATGAATCTCCATGACAACCGCTAAACCAACATGTGCACTCCGTGACTATAGAAAAGCCCCAACTGGTAAACTTTATTTTACAGGACCAAGTGACAATTATTGCGCGTTTTGTTACTGAATGCCTATTTCCGAAATGATAGCAATCGTTTTTTATAACAAATGGTCGATTAAAAAAATTCACTCTAAAAAAGTCATTGCAATTCTGAGGCTATGAAGCCAGCATAACAACAACCCCTGATGCAGTTTTTTTCTGACTGGTTTATAATGCCATTCTTGTGGTTTCAATCACCACAGAACTTTAAGGCTTCAACTTGTTTTTACCAGCACAGTATACTGCACTCTACACTTTAGGTCACCCTGGATGTGAGAGAGATGGAGGAAGGTAGCTACACCTGTCACTTGTATCTATTTTAACCACTATAGGTCTTCTGGTTGCCAAGTAACCACAAATAGGGGGTGTAATAATAAGTGTAGCAATGACAGGAGCCAAGCGTTTGAAAAAAAGACCTTTTATTAACTTAATTCCCTCTATGAGATTTTAACAGCAGCTCTACTGTTCCAGAAAAAACATGCATGTGAAATGAACCAGGAACTTATACTGGTCAACTGGGGATCCAATAATGTTAGTCAATTTATTGACATCTGTCAGGATTGCTACCTCATGAAGGGTTGCTATAGCTGTAGATTATTCATTAATTTCAGGTGTGAGTAGTGTGGGATGAAAACACAGTCGTGATATTTGACACCTACTGTTTGGCTTAAAAAAATTAGAAAAACATGCTTGTATAAGTATCTGGTAGCCTATCTGCGTACTCATTTCTCATAACACACAGCCTGGAATCTATAAATGTTCACTTTGTTTATCACATTTCAACCTGTTTATGCCTACAGACCTTCAGAGTGAAGGAAAAAACTAAAAATAAAGGAGGAAAAACCGTGAGGGTCAATTCGCAGGAAGACCGAAGTGTAACCGCTGGACCACAGTGGTTTGCTCAAGGGATTTCTCAAGTGCAGTTAGACATATCTCCTTCCTTGTCCCCTTAGGGATTCAGTCCTGCAAACCCTTACTGCCCAGAATCTACAACCAATAGGCCGCTGGCAGACACTTAAACATGAGATAAATAAATCACGCACACGTGGCAGAATGAAGAATTCCGCAGAATCCGCAAATAGGTCAGTTAAGACTTTAAGCGAAGGTCAAGACCGATCTCTGTTCCAAATAGAAAGTTATTGATGCTTTTATTACTTCTCGGCTTGATTAACCGAGGTGAAATCAGGTTTATATTCGATATTCAACAGATCTTCTTATTTGTACTGTTTAGGCTCCCCATCAGATTTAGGGACCGGGGTAAAAGTGTAGACAGCCTGTGTTTTTATTCCATTCCGACATAACCCTAATAGAAATCGGAGATCGATCGACTGACCAGATGCTCTTGGATGTCCCAAAATAAATGTGCTATATAAATAAACCAGCCTAGTATAGACACAATTAAAGTTAAGATATACACTTTATTGCTAATCAATTGGCCTGAAGATTAGAGAACGTGATCTTACTAAAATCATTTATGAGAACAACATGAATAATACTGCCAGAAACATGGTGCAGAGACAACACAGTTACCCAATGTCCATATAACTACAGAGAGTTTATAGTATGTCCATGTAACTACAGAGAGTTTATAGTATGTCCATGTAACTACAGAGTTTATAGTATGTCCATGTAATTACAGAGAGTTTATAGTATGTCCATGTTACGGCAGAGAGTTTATAGTATGTCGATGTCACTACAGAGAGTTTAGAGTATGTCCATGTAACTACAGAGTTTATAGTATGTCCATTTAATTACAGAGATTTTATAGTATGTCCATGTAATTACAGAGTTTATAGTATGTCCATGTAATTACAGAGAGTTTAGAGTATGTCTATGTTACTGCAGAGAGTTTATAGTATGTCGATGTCACTACAGAGAGTTTAGAGTATGTCCATGTAACTACAGAGAGTTTATAGTATGTCCATTTAATTACAGAGATTTTATAGTATGTCCATGTAATTACAGAGAGTTTATAGTATGTCCATTTAATTACAGAGAGTTTATAGTATGTCCATGTAACTACAGAGAGTTTATAATGTCAGATGTCAGACGTTGGCTGGGGCGGGCAGAAGAGGCTACCAGGGCTAGCCACAACGGGTTCACGGTCCCCCAAAGAACTGGTCATGGGAGCACCCCATGACCAGTTCTTTGGCCATGGGGTGCTCCCATGACCAGTTCTTTGGGGGACCGTGAACCCCAAAGAACTGGTCATGGGAGCACCCCAAAGGCCCCCCAATAAAAATGTTGAGGGGGTGCTAGAGGGGTGTTCTAAGAGGGCTGTGAAGGAGAACCTACGCGCTGGACCCAGCCAGCAGGTGGTGAAAGAACATCATCCACACCCAATGCTAAGAGGGAAGCGCCGGGTCAAGCCACCTGTGGGACCAGCGCCACCCACGGCTCTGGAGCCTCAGAAGACGCCGCCCACTGCTTCGGCCAGCAAGCCCACTGCCAAGGCCAGCAAGAGCCCTGGAGCAACAGCCACAACCCCAGCTCCAGCTGGGTTATGACCCCTTTCTGCCACCTACCTCAGGGACAGAGAGATCCCAGGAGGGTTTACATGAACAGCCCCCGGAGGTGATTAGGAGGTGGTGGGGGGCATGGCTGGAGTTGCAAGAACCAGAACCAGAGATGGCCGCCGCCACGCCGATGCCAGAAAGCTACGCCAACGACCCTCCTGTCTCCGCCTGGCCTCCCGGAGGGTCCCCTCCTGTCTCCGCCTGGCCTCCCGGAGTGTCATCTCGACGCGACGCCGCCCAAGATGGCGGACGCGACGCCGCCCAAGATGGCGTCCGCGATGCCGCCCAAGATGGCGGTCGCTTTACCGCACAAAATGGCGGTCGCTTTGCCGCACAAGATGGTGGTCGCTCTGCCGCACAAGATGGCAGTCGGCTCACCAAGGCCTAATAAGGGCTGGACCCGCTGTCCCGAACTAACCCTTTGGGTTGACTGTGGGTCCTCTCCTTTTGCTCCCCTGTTTTGTTGTTGTTTCTCTCGGCTATCTGGGAGCTAGCCTTTTAGTGGGGGATACTGTCACGAGTGGTGAGGTGGCGTTGCTACACGGACCTATTTCGGTGATGCACAGCCTTTGTTTACATTTTGTCTTCACAGCTGTGTTCTATTTTGTAATTAGTGGGGATATAAAGGGGTTGCTAGCAAGTCACTGTCACGAGTGGTGTGGGGGCGTGGCTACACAGTAATTCGGTGATTCACTTCCTTGTTTGCCATTCACAGCTGTTTTGTGTTATCATTAGTGGGTTATAAAAGGTGAGCGGACAAGTCACTCCTAGTTCAGCATTGTATTTCTACGTCACAGGATTATATGGGTGAGTGTGTTGTTACGCGTATTATTATTATTAGTTGTTGGTGATATGATTGTTTTAAGTAGCTATGCACACCTTTCATTTCATTCAAACTATAAGTACGTGTTTTTTCGCCGTTTACGGTTTGTTTTGATTTAATAAACCTTATTTAAAGGGATCATTGGACTCTGCACACTCCTTGCTTAGCATTGTTTCATGTCACATTGTAATAGAGGTAAGTGTTTGTGTTATTATAGTACCTGTTGTTCGTAAATGTTTTTGTATAAGTCGCTGTATGCGCATCTTTGATTTAAGTTCAACAGTTTAGTGTGTTTTTGCCATACTCAGTTTGTTTTACTTTGTATTGTCTTAATAAAACCTGAGAAAATGGATCAGACGTCTCTGCACATGGTTTCCACCGCACTATGCCGTTCAATCCGTGACAATGTAATTACAGAGAGTGTATAGTATGTCCATGTAATTACAGAGAGTTTATAATATGTTCATGTATTTGGCAAAAATTCTGGAGGGATATTAATCTGGTGTTAAAATGATCATTCAAACTATATTACAACTGAAAAAATGGTACAACTTACATTTGGCAAAAAATACAATAAATTCAGATCTCTGTGCTGTCTGTCACATAAAATGTGCATTAAACTATTTAGGGGGATAGTACTATACATTTAAATCAGTATGTAGTTATGCATGTATGTAGACAATTCCTACGATTTGTAATTTCCAATTTTCTTCTGTTTGGTATTTATAACAAAAAAATACAAAGTGCATCTGTGAGATGTGCTGTAAAAACAATTCTGATCCACGGAGGCCCAACCCTGGAACTTACAGGGCTTAAAGGATCTGCTGCTAACGTCTTGGTGCCAGATACTAGAGCACATTTTCAGAGGTCTAGTGGAGTCCATGCCTCGATGATGAATCAGGGCTGTTCTGGCGATAACAAAATATCAGGCAGGCGGTCATTACAATATGGCTGATCGGCGTAAGAATTAATACAAAATACCACAAAAAAATTCTTATTTAGATTTTCAGGCACATCCGAATGTTGGCACATTATTGCAGATATGAATTGATGGGGAGAAAAGCATTATGACATTAAAAAAGTAAATTAGACATACCAAGTAGGATCTGGCTCAAAATATGAAAATAAATAATTGAAACAATTGAACTAATGGATTGACAGTGAAATGTGGACAAAAATCTAATTAAAATCCTACATACAGAACTCTGTAAGAGCATCCTGAGACTCCCGAGAAAAAGTCCAAACGCATCAAAGTAGAAACTGGCTAATTCCGTCTTCTGGTTATCACAGAAAGATATATAGTTACCCAGGGAGGCCAGGTTATGCTCCCTCCTGTCCAGAGAGCGAGGTAGAAACTAAGTAAACATTATACATACATACGAGAAATAACAAAATAAATTGATAAAATGCTATTTATTATAGGAGAAAACACCTGCTGTGCCATGTAATCGGCAAAATATGTGGCTTTCAGCAACACCCAAGAGTGTACAAGATGAAAAATGAATCAGGACAATGAAATTAAAACCTGTACCTGTATTCTGCTCAGTATTGACTTGTAACTGTTCTGTTTTACTTTTACGTTAATATCTATTCATGTTTGCTTTGGCTATGTACTGGACTTAGTAACACAATCAATGCCAATATTACCGTTTGAAGTAGACTTAAAGGGTTTCAAATTTAAAGGAAAACTTTGAGTCATCCAAGAGGGGTCTAGGGCCACGAGCTGCCAAAATAGATTCAATGACCCTTGGATTGTCTTGGTCAAAATCCCAGGGATAAGACAAAAACTTAAAATGCATACTATTGCACAGATTTCTGTACATTGTACATGACAGTAAGCGTTTCTCCTACGCCAAAATAATCCACCCTCTCGACAGTTGTCGCATATCAAGAAGCTGATTAAACCACATGACCAACATGCAGGTGCGTATTGTTCTGGGGACAATAAAAAGCTATGGTAAATTGTGCAGTTTCTTCAAACAATAGTTTAAGTTTATGATCGAGTATGAATTCCGCAAGCTACCATAAGTAACATCCAGCCTTGATTCTATAATATGTATGTCCAACCAGCCTCACAAGTGATGAATCCACTGGTTATCCTTACAATGGTCATGTCAGGTGATTGCAGTTTGACATCGTAACATACTTTGGTGTACAAATGCTAACCCTTAATGACCACTGCGACACAGGAGAGGTTATGGATACTTGGTTGAAAGTATTCACAATAAGGCAGTTGTTCACAAAAATGAAATGAAACAAATAAAAGTAAAATGAAATGAACCAATGATAATGACAATATATATTCTCCCCATTATGCATGTAAAACTGGAATAAAAATAATTTATTTAAAGCTTTCTTTTGTCCAAGATCCTTCTCAAATGAAAGGAACAATGTTGCCCAAAATGTATATTATAGACAAAAGCAGTATTTCAAAGGAATGCATGTAAAACACCCCAAAAAAAAATATTTAAAAAAAATAAACTTTTTTTTTACCTTAAACTACTTGCACCTAAATTAAAGAATAAAAATGAATTCATAAAATACTGAACAAAGGACCTATTTTACACAAACATTATACCGAAAGAGATTGTGCTGAGTAGGAAAATATAAATCTGCACAAAAGTAGAAAATAATTAGTGACATCTCGGTTTTTACAATACCTTACAAGAATAACAGAAGCAGTTTTATGAACTTATTAAGTTAGAGAACAAAGTGAGATCCTTCACAATTCATCAGTACTTGTTGTATTTCTGTCCGAAAACTGCCATGTTGATATTGTAACCAGTTAATAATTCCTTAGCCGCTTTTTGTGTGCTTTCGGTTGCTGTCTTGCTTGAATGACTTGCAGCCATGTTTTAGCCTCCTGGCTAAAACAATCTGTTTTTTGGTAATGATCCTGACACCTGCAGGTACTAAGAAGCCTATAAAATAATACATCACTATATTTCCGCTAAATTATTGTAATTGATGTCATACCCATAGCTCCATTTTATTGACGGAAACTGGAGTTTGCGAAATAACACTGACACTTAGGATGAAACACTGGTGCTTTGGTGAGAAAAAAAACCATAGAACTCTATTTAAACGCACAACGGTAGATGTTGGTCCAATGTAGAGGTGTGGTCGCTCCATGGTTGAGATGCGGTCATCGCTCCCCCGTCACGTCACATGTACCTGTTCTTGATGTACTCCCTGTACATGAGTGTGTCCTCTCTGCACAGCCCCCGTACATGGCCCACCCCGGTCTGCACGTGGCTCTCAAACACCTCCCTGCTGTCTTTGTCTACCTGCGGCGGAGACACTTCGTAGATACTGTCGACCGCAAAGCATGACACAGGAACCCTGAAAATGGAGGGAGAAGTTTTAAGAGTTTGGAAGGTGCAGAAAATGTAACAAACCCCCAATGAAGTTACTATGACCGCAGCTTCAGGTAGAACTGAGTATTCAGTCAGTTCTTCCTGGAAGCCTCTAAAGGCTTCTGTTCCCCTGTGTAAAGAGCTTCTCATTCTCTTAGGGTTAACTGGAAATGACAATCAAACTAGACACTGTACCACATGAACATTTGATAGCAGATATGGCAGTATGCTTGCCAAGACTGCAAAGCTTTCATTGGGAATTATGTACGGAAGTAAAGCCTGCTGACTGTCAAAGTGCTTGGGGCTGAGTCAGAGAAACGCATCAAGCCAGAACATAGCTTACAAAATAAACAACATGTGGGACAGGGGTCAGAGTCCCCCTCAGCTCTCAAAGAACATTTCATTTGCGACTTTATGTAAATCAAATTGTTTGCGTGTATATCTAACTCTGTCCGTTAGGCCAAGCCAGCAAGGTATATCAAAATAGGTATATCCTTGGGCATGACAGGTTACCACAATTGCGTCAGAGTCATTACGGAAAAATGATAAATGTTACTTTTTTGTCGTTCCCCTTCTCAGTTTGTAAATTGCGTGGTGTTTGGGATTGAGAGAGAAACGGTTTTGGTAAATCATTCTGAAAAACCTAAATTATAAAAAAAAAATTAAAGCAAGTGTGCATGTGGTTTTTAGTAAGATAATGGGACTATTGGTTTGTGAGCAAAAATGCAAGACGCAAAAGAGATCATTGTGACAGATGTGATGAGACAGAGTCTGGAAATAAGAAAAATCTGTTCTTCACAAGGCAGCTAGACATTAAGTACACTTGGCTGAGACTCCCTGACATCATGAAAGGACAGTACTTGGTTAGTGTTCTGTTCTGCTCAGAAAAACACGTTATCTTAAAAAAAGCCTTACGAAGTAGCCTGATCTTTGTTCCATAATTCAATGTAAACAATATAATTCCCTTCTATATCATTCACTATGATTGCATTTATTAATGTGTGCATTTTAAATATTCAATATTTACATATTCAATTGTCTTCAACATTTTATAATGTTTTAATATTTGTTTTTTATTATTGCTGTAATACAGGACACAACTACAAAATAGACCTACTGTAGGTCTTAGCTTCATTTCCCCTGTTATAAAGTAAATTACGGTTCATTTACCTTTTATTTAAAAAAATATAGATATTCATAAGGGTTTTCTGGCTTAAATCTAGTCTGTCCAAAAATTATGAATTCTGGCATTTCTATATGATTGCACGAAACATGCAACAATACAATGTCAAACTGGCTAAGAATGGTATTGAACTGCCAGTAAAAAACACATTTCTAAGCACAATTTGTCAAACAGATGAATCCAATCCCTTCAGATAAAACAAGAGGGGTTAACAAAAAAGTGGAGAAAAACATGTTTGAAGGATGCAGCAGCATGCCTGAGAATAGACATGTTATGTAATGGCAGGCCCACCTGCTGTACCCGTGGACATGACATGAGACCAAGGAAGGAGGGATCGAGGGACAGAAGGAAGAAGAGTGAGAGAGAAAGACGGGGGGCCTAGAAAGGGTAATTGAAATGAGGCGAAGAACACAGGCCAGCTGTGTTGAGATGCTTCGCTTACAGCATCAAACGGTGTGTTCCCACCAAGGACAACACGTGTCCCTGCACGAGGGGTCAAACCTTCAGTCCTACCACAAACATGCGCGTGTCAGAGGGTGGGGAGAGCAGTAATCCTCTTTTCAAGAATTTGTTTGCGTGCAACTACACATTCACCTTTTACAATATTTGTAGTTCAAATGAAGACGGATGACATCATTTTCAATTGATGTGGTAGTCTTAAATAAAAAGAGTTGATTTAGGAATTTTACGTATACCGGAGCCTAACACATTTAAACTCGGTTTATCACAAATCCTGACATTTAATTGTAGTAAATACCCTGCGTCTTAGGTCAGTTATATTTTTTAGGATATAAAATGTCAGAATAATATTAGATAATGTTTTTTGTTCCTATTTTTTCATCACCATCTTAGTGGGTCAGAAGTATACTAACTATTTTGTTGGATAGCCTTCACATTTCTTAACCTGGGTCAAATATTTTTGGTTGACTTCCACAAGCGTCCCACAATAAGTTAGGTGAATTTAATTGCTTTTATTACTGAAACCAAAATGGGGAAGATGGAGGAGAGTGTTTGTCAGTAGACAGCAGCCCAGACCACTGGACCACACCAGGCCACGGTATAACAAATTCTAGTTGCATATTTGGAAATTAGCATTTTTTTATGGTCTGATCATGTAAAATGTTTCCAAACCAGATATTTCTTTGGCGGCATCTATGCTCGCTCTAGATTCTATAAACATGTGGAAAGTAAAGTGCGCACAGAAGTGAATCAGCGAATCAGGCGATGTGTATGCGCAGTGCACATAATGACGCATAATACCTGTTAGAGACTGTATATGTTTATATTCTAAATATTAGTGTAGCCTACTATTGCAATAAAAAATATAAAAAATGATAAAAACAAAGCTTCTGAATTCCAATGTAAATGAACGAATACCCGAATAGTCTAAGTATTCGGGTCACCCCTAGTAGAGGGTAGGTACATTTCCAACTTTATATCAATTGGGGTTTCAACATAGTAGAGATTAATGTTGATGACTTAATATTAAATAACAGAAAATGTCAGGAATAACAGGAAATGTCAAAACTCTGTCACATGAAACATTGAATCCCGGGAAAGTATAATCAATTGTGTGATGTGACCTAAACCTTTATATTACACATTGGGATCAAGTACTCGCTATTTTAAGTTTAATTTAAACTTTTAACTATCAATTGAGAGTTCTACAAAGCAACCAAGCTTTTTTGGCTACGCTAAAACACATGATTAACACATGATTAATGAATCTCTGCACAAGTTCACTTCAAGCCAGTGTTCTATTTTGGTTTCTTAGGGAGCAAAAATGAATGGTACTGACTGGTTCATTGGTGATAGTGTAGACGGCGTGCTACTTTTAACATGCGCACTTCCTGTTAGATGTACAGGAGTGGAAACTGGTGTGCGGTTCTCTCTAGTCAGGATAAACACATTTGGACCAAGAACATATGTCATGTTTTTTGGGAAAACACTTAAATGTAATCCTCCTAAACCATTAGGTTTAAACTGATGTTTAAACAAAACGAAGCGTACCAAACTGTCATTTTGGCACACTTTGTTTTGTGTAAGGAATAGTTTAATAGTTTCCTCTCGGTTTAAGAAAAGTACATTATTTAAGTGTTTCCCCAGGGTGGGGGAAGACTTGGCTGAACTATTTGATAGTCAGGTTGTATTTAGTGATGTTCTACCCATATGTATAAGGAAGTGCCAGCTACAGGGGTCATGGTTTGTGTTCTCAACAGAGCTGTAAGTGGAGGTGGAGGAGGAGATCAGCCTAGATAGAGGGGTCATGGTTTGTGTTCAACAGAGCTGTATGTAGAGGAGGTGGAGGAGGTCAGCCTAGATGGAGGGGTCATGGTTTGTGTTCAACAGAGCTGTAAGTGGAGGAGGTGGAGGAGGTCAACCTAGATAGAGGGGTCAATGTTTGTGTTCTCTACAGAGCTGTAAGTGGAGGAGGTGGAGGAGGTCAGCCTAGATAGAGGGGTCATGGTTTGTGTTCTCAACAGAGCTGTATGTAGAGGTCAGCCTAGATAGAGGGGTCAATGTTTGTGTTCTCAACAGAGCTGTATGTAGAGGTCAGCCTAGATAGAGGGGTACATTTTTGTGTTCTCAACAGAGCTGTATGTAGAGGTCAGCCTAGATAGAGGGGTCAATGTTTGTGTTCTCAACAGAGCTGTATGTAGAGGAGATCAGCCTTGATGAAAGGGACATGGTTTGTGTGGTGGCTATCCTATAAGCCTCGGTATGGATGGCTTGGTGTTCTCAACGCGTAGCATAAAGATTGTATGTCCAGGCATTTGTTCTCTTTGGGTGATGTTCCTGTTTATTATAAAAAGGCGTATTTACATAAAATGATACATCACAGAGTGCCAACTAAGAAAAGTGCTGAGGCTGGTTGTCGGTGGAAAGGGTGCTCACGGCTACGGAAAGAACCATGTCTTTCCCGCCATCCACACCTTACCTAGTTGATTGTTACACTTGTTACTATACCTATTTCCCAGTGACTTGCCACACCCAGTTCAATACTCCCCCAAGTGGCTAAAAGAAATAATGTCCAAATGTACACAACTAAAGAAGGGTATAAATGGCACCTACAGTTTGTGTTCTCAACAGAGCTGTAAGTGGGGGTCAGCCTAGATAGAGGGGTCATGGTCTGGGAATACACAGGTCATAGAGAGGATAACGACACAGCAATGAGAGTGTTTAACGCAATTATGAGAAGATTACAAGCCAATGTAAACTGATTGACGGCCCAGCAATAATGTATGCATTGGGTATATCTCAAGCACTTGTAACATTTAATATATATAAATTAAATATATACATTTTTTTTATTTAAAACACGATTTTAAGACATTTACTGTTAATTCTTTTGAGTGATATATGATTGTATTTATGCTAGAAAGATGCCCAGTTAGACACGTAGACTTATTAAACATAACAATTTGGGTTGTAGGAACCAAAAAAGATAACGAAAAACGCAAAAATAGAGAAATCTTAAACCTTATGGAACTATTTAAGTAACGAATATGTCTTACCAGATAGATTAAAAAAATTACCAGCCAGACAGATTTTTTTACCAGCTAAAATCACCCCTGCTTTTTACTATTGCACTTTGCTTTTAGTAGTATTTAGCATGTCAGCTTGGTCTCGTATCTGATTCTCAATCTATATTATAGTAGTGGGCAGCAGGGGAGAGTTTAACATCAGACCTTTAAAGAGGCTAAACTTCTATTGGAAATATTTCTCAACAATAAGAATAATTTTTCAAGCCCTTAGAACATGTAACTGTTTCTCCTGTGAGACTGTCACTAGCAGACTCTAAGGTTTCCTCCTCAAAGACAAAATTGACCCGCATTTGACGAGTGCTGATTTTGGAGCCTGTTCCCAATAGATTATACTTCCTGTATTAAATGTGTTTGCCAAGACACAAAAATGTTGTTTCTTTTATTTGCAGTATCTCCTGCTGGCTTTCCTTGCTTGAGGGACAATTCTGACAAAAAATCCAATACAGAGTCAGGGAGGTTATGTCACGTAAACACATTTTCATTTACCGTTGTTATCTTTTGAATACTGGCCCCTTTTAATCCTCTCCAAATCATGAACACTGCCTGAAATGTGCGGGATATCCAGGTTGCAGAACTGTGTATGAGTACACCAAGACATCGTGACAGATACCTCACTAAGGCTGTAGGAGTGGGCGAGGTCAAAGAGCGATTGAGCTATTAGAAAACCCCTCCTCACCTCTGACACACAAACACACACAGACCTAATTAACATTCTCTCACTAATAAGAGATGGATTTTGAAAGTAATTAGGAAAGGCTTGATAGAGAGAACTCATTAACCTGAGTCCTTTGCCAACGACCGTGTGGATTGCAGGCTTTCAGAGGGCTATACCTAATTGGATTGTCTGTTGTTGAGAGACAGACACCTACACACTACTTTTAAAACATCCAACACTAATTTCCCTCACAAAACCCTTAAACAAAACGAACGTGCACGTCACATGCCCACTTCCTATTTTCTAGATTCCACAGTAGTGCATAATAAATATAGAGCACAGAGACTAAAATGTGAAATGAAAAGTGTTTGGAAATGGGGCAAATGAAACAAGCCACTTAAAGAACACTCTGTCCGGTCTTATTTTTTTTCCAGAGCTGGGTGAAAAATACATTATGTGTCCCTGTCATAACAATACAACCATATAGTTTACTTGTGCATGTGTTTGTGTTACAGGATCTACTTACACATTGATGGCATTCTCCAGAGCGGACGGTTCAGTTCTCTCCACCTTGTGCTGGTTCTGGCCCAGATGGGCAAACCTACACAACAACACACATTACAACACACAGTTAAACAGCAGATCACCACAAAGAGTGAAAAAAAACAGATTAAACCTACATGGCCGTTGAAGACACGACATGTGATGGAGTGGTCAATAATCAGAGGGACAGAGGAAGGAAATGACAAAAGCTTTGAAGGAAGGGCTGTGCTTTGTTGAGGACAAAATGCGTCTATATGAGCTGCTATGAGTTTATATACAGTCTATGGTGGTCACTAAACATGGGGGGTTGTGGGGCAATCAGTTGTAAAAGTGGTGCTGTCCAACCCAAAAGGATCCCTGAACATTTAGTACGTCATGCATGACACCTAAACCACTTTAAAAAATAAATGGTTGGACAGTGATTCTACCAATAGATTATGTACTATAGGTATGTATTTAAACAATATGTTACCAATACAGGAGTGTTTTAAAATCTGCATAAAAATGTGTAAAAACTGACTTGGGTACAAATGAGCAGGTAGTCACATTAAATTAGCTCATATTATTGAACATTAAAAAATGTTATAATCGAAGGCTAAACAGAAATCTGAACTAAAGTAAAGTTTACGTAAACATTAACACTTGCAGGATCACTGTCGGGTTATACAAATAAAAAAATAAGCCTATTCAATCTGCAGCTTATTGGGCACCTGACAACCAAAAGGCTTTTATGTACAGTAACACAAAAAATAAATCAATACTGTAAGGCTGTAAAATATCCTCCCAAAAATACACACAAACTTTCATTCTCCCTACCTTGATTTTGTTAACAAATAAACTAGATATATGTGCTTTTATTTTAATGTAGGTATTATGTGGCATGCACAATACAACTTATAAATGCAACTTATAAATGATCAAATTTATTGTAGCAAAAACAATGACTCAGAATGAATACTCAATATCATAATTACTTAGCTGGTGTTTTCATGTGACAAAATTAGCCAGCGTTAGCAGACTATCAAGGATTGTTACTCACAGGTAGGGGAGCTACAGTGGATATGAAAAGACTACTCACCCCTGTTAAAATGGCAGGTTTTTGTGATGTGAAAAAACGAGACAAAGATAAATCGTGAGAGAACTTTTTACACCATCAATGTGACACATAATGTGAACGATTCAATTGAAAAACAAACTGAAAAATCTTTGAGGGCTGTAAAACCTTGCAATAACCCTTAAACGAATACTTTGTTGAAAAACCTTTTGATTTTATTACAGCACTCAGTATTTTTGCGTCTTTTAGCATGGCACATCTTGACTTGGCAATATTTGCCCACTCTTCTTTGATAAAGTGCTCAGTCTGTCAGATTGCGAGGACATCTCCTGTGCACACCCCTCTTCAGATCACCCCACACCCCTTCAAATGAATTCCGGTCTGGGCTCTGGCCGGGCCATTCCAAAACGTTATAATGTTCTTCTGGTGAAGCCATGCTTTTGTGGATTTGGATTTGTGCTTTATATGTGTCCTTTTGATGTTCGTTTATGAAAACTTCAGCCAGGCTTTAATGTTTTTTTCTACGCAAGAAAAGGCTTCCGTCTTTCTAACCTACTCCATAGCCCATACATATTTAGAATATGGGAGATTGTTGTCACATGTAGCACACAGCCAGTATTTGCCAGCAATTCCTTCAGCTCCTTTAATGTTGCTGTAGGTCTTTGGGAAGCCTCCCCATATCTGTTTTCTTCTCGTCATTTCATCAACTTTGGAGGGACGTCCAGTTCTTGGTAATGTCTCTATTGTGCCATATTTTCTCCACTTGATGTTGACCGTCTTCACTGTGTTCCATGGTATATCTAATGCTTTGGAAATTATTTAGTACCTTTCGCCTATCTTTCATCAATGAGATCCCTCTGATGCTTTTGCTTTTGCTCTGAGATGCAACTAAAGGAAAATCCTACTGGAACAGCTGACCTTTTTTAACAGCAGATGTGTAATTACTTCTACTAAACATGAGTTTCAATGAGATTGGTTCATTCTGAACACAGCCACATCTCCAGTTATAAGTGTGCACAGTTTTGCAACTAGGTTATTGTAGATTTCAAAGATTACAGTTGGTTTTTCAATTGAATTGCTCACAATAAAGGTGGAAAAGGTTCTGACATGATGTATCGTCATCTACTTTTTTCACATCACAAAAACCTGGCGTTTTAACAGGGGAGTGTAGACTTTTTATATCCACTGTAGATAGCAAGCTAGTACCAATCTAGGTCATTTTGCTAACTACATTATACAGGGTTCATACACCTTTTCCAAGGTCAAATTCAAGCACTTTTCAAGCACTTTCAAGGTATTTTTTTAAGCTTTTTCCAGCACCTTACATCACCGTGAATTACATACCAATACATAGTTAAATTTAATATCTATTGTTTATATCACATTAGCGATAAACGCTATAAACAGACAAAATTGTCTTTTGAAATAGCAGAAGGATCAGATATTTGAAAACAAAATAAATGCAAACATTCGTCTTTGAAGTAGTCAATCAGATTCACCTCTTTGAACTTTTTAACAATATTGTGCAAATCAAAACAACTTGAAACAACTATGTATATGGTATACCTCAAGTGCATATTTAACTTAATTTAATCAACTCAACAAGATATTTTAATGTTTTCAACAAAATCAACTTAAAATTGACTTTGGTGGACTTTATCCTGCAAAAATAAATAAAAATTAATTTGCCCAAACAAAATACTGCAAAACTAAACAAATCAACTTACTCTGTTAAATAAAACAAAACACTGCACTAAACACCGAACTATGCACGTTTAAGCCAAATAATACATTAAGGACCTATTAAGGAGTGTCTTTGAGCTCCTTCAGCTTGTCATTTAGCCATTTTTCTACAGCCTCCAGACTTTTTTGTTTTTCTTTTGCAGCTCTGCGAAGACCATTTGATTTCGAGATGAAGCTGAGTTTTCCAACCGATTCAGCTTTCTCTGCATTACTATCTGCAGATTTCAGAAGGACCCTTATGTCCTCCTCCATTCTCTTCTTTTTGGCCTTGATCTCAGCTATCTTCTCCATTACTCCCTTTCTCTTCTGAGCAGTCTCCTCATCTTTTTTTCGACGTTTTTGGTCATCCATATATTAATATTAGATAATTGTGGTATTTCTGCCAGGCAGCAGCTGCAGAGAGGAGTAGTTCCTTTGTGTAGACTATGTTGAGCAGCCCTCCAATATGGTTCACATGCTCCTGAATGATCCGCTGAGCAATAAGAGAATGCTCTTGCAGGTTCTCCACCATCACCTCTTTGTTAACAGAAAACCCTCTCTCGACAGAGTCTTGACCATGGGAGAGGAACACAAGGAATAGACTGGCAGATCGCAGTCACACATGCATAAGCGAGTGCAGCAGGTTTCATTTTACGATCTCCAACATTTTTTCTCTCCATTTAAATAACGAACTATTCATGCAGATTAGATATTTGCTGTGAAATAAATACAGTTACAATTTCAAGCATTTTCAAGCACTTTATCCAACATTTAAGCACTTTTCAAACCTTGAAAACACATCATCAAAATTCAAGCACTTTCAAGGATTTCAAGCACCCGTAGGAACCCTGATTATAGTAGATATTGGCTTGGTTAAACATCTCGCAGGTACCACGGCAAAGTGCAAATTCAATTAGAAGTGGTTGGACAACCTCACATTTGTTTTCTGAAGAAAACTAAGCCCACTGTGTTCTTTGCAACAGTCTTTCAAACTTGGCACAATGCGAATTAACATGACACACATGAAGTGTCTGTTTGGTCGTATCAGTGAGAGTGCGAGGCGTACTGCTGGTGTCCTTAAGAATTATTTGCACAGGTTGTTGTTATATTATTGTTAAAGTAGAATTTGAAGAGGCATTAAAATTGACACAAAAACACTTACACTGAACTTGCTAAAACCTGCAGATACCCAGATTATATAACCCCCTACACCCCACTATATTGGCCGTGAACCACCGTTCTAAATGTATCTGTATAGCGTAAATTACTTCATTTCGTCTGTTAAGAATATATAACCTATGTTTCGGACCAGAAAACAACAAGCTTGTAAACATAAGGATGCTATTGTAATATTATTGAGAAACCGACATAGCTTGTCACAAGAATGTAGCTATGTGAAATGCTGAGCCATATTGAGCCCTGCTAAGCAATGTCTGGCATTAGCCTTGGTAGTCGCGACTGATCGTAAAGCGTTTTCAAACACTTTAACATAAATATGTGACATGTATTAGAGTAGATATGAACATCTACCAAATCATTCTATGTTTCTTACATCAGATTGAGCAGTTCTTTTCTACTCTGTGTCCATGATTCATTTTGACATTGGCAAATGCCACCCCATGCCACCCATGTAACCACACCACTGCTTTCCATCCTGTCGTTATCATTGAGGGCCATTGGCCTTGTCAATTCTATCTTTCCACAGCATGTGACATTAGCTGTTGAGTGTTTTCATTAGCCTTCATTAGCCGTGATATTAAATCTGAATGAGGCTCTGAAAGGGCGTGTGGACTGGGTCACACCTTACTGCACTCAGCAGCCGTCCCTCCAATTACCCACAATCCATGGAGAGGTAGTGTGTGGGAAACTAGTTTGTTATGTGGACTAGCAAAACAGATGAAGCAATTGGACAGCATGTTCAAGAACACATTGTGTCTATATGTTAATGGAGGAGGAGGCATTTTAAAATGTGAAAGTGGGACGGGCGAGAAATGAAATATGACGATAAAACAGCGCTTCTCAATGGGGCACTGGTGTGCCGTTCTCAACCAAACACGCTCGGAGCGCAAACAGTGACGTGGAAAGGCATGTTCCCATCTTCCCTTAGGTCACGGCAGTTTACCTCTTCATTATAATTCCAGAGAACAGGAGAACAATAGAACAATTAAACGTACTGCTTGCTCAGAGAGTGACTTTGTTTCATAGGGAACACTTACCACATGAGACAACTAGCTTTTACCATGTTGTGTCCATTAACATAGACATTTGATGACCAGAAATGGCAGATGAAGGATCCTTTTTGCATATGGTCAACTATCATACACATATCAGTCTTTTTCAGACAATGTAGGGAAGCACTTGTTAACACTGTCTGTGTGTGTGGTCTCACCTCTCATATATATGCATGTCTCGTTCTGCTGGGTGCACGGCCAGGTTGAGTCCGTAGGACTCCTTCATAGACTGCTCCAGGAAGTCCTGCTCCAGGAAGTCCTGTGTAGAATAAGGTGTCAAATGTTAGGGGCTGGAGCAAAGAATATAAAACAATAAATAACAGAGTCTGAAACAGCGGACGTCCTAAGCCACTGACTTTACAACTTTAACAGTCCTGCAGACATTCCACATGTTCTGATGAGAATGTATATTTACACTTAAACCTCAATCAAATGTATATGTATGCTACCCTCCTAATACAACATCTAAAGAAGTTGTTGTAGTCCAGACGTGAGATGACAAATTATTGTCCAGCATAAGCCTGCTGGAGCGAGTCTCAGTCATGCTTAAAGGGACTGAAGCAGACTAGCCTGTTCCCGGAGAAAGAGCATCTCTGCCTTGTTAAGGGTGAGCTTGAGGTGGTGAGCACGCTTCCAAGCAGAGATGTTAGGAGGGCAAGTATAAATGTGTGTCACCAAGATATGCATACGAATTTCCACTAAAAGTTTATGGATTTGGTATGGCCCCATGGATTGTTCCCAAGAGGAGAGAAAATTGGAAGGAAGTTGAGGGACACAGCTGAATACAAGGATAAAGCTGTGCAAACACACAGAAACACGTGCATGTGCACACACCAAAAGTGGGGGAGATATGGAGTTAGTGTGTGTAATCAAACTGAAAGCTGCAAGGTAATGATCTGAATCTAAATATTTTATCAGTTTTGTGCATTTCTGGTGCCACAGAAATCCATTCTTAGGGACAAGCTAGCAGGCAGCGACACGAGACACAGTGGTGTGTGTGTGTGTGGGCAGCGCTGACACGTGAGCTGACAGCTAACTGTCCATCCTGAAATATTCATGACCATCCCTCAGTTGCAAACAGCAGACAAATAACAGAAGCAGAATAAAAGCCAAAGTGCTGCTGATTCACAAAAATATTTAATTCATAGAATTTTTTGGTTGCGTTTAATTTCTCCTATATACATGACTGTTAGAGGGAATGCAAGGATGAGCAATGCTTGCAGGACAGATTCTGGTGGGAGAGGAAAGAGTGAATCAGAAAAGCCTCAGCAGCAGGCAAATTAACATAAACGTTGGTAGGCGTGTAGACATATAGAAGTGTGTGAATTCACACGTGAGGTGAATGGCGTAGAAAAATCAGAATTGGAAGGTCAAACCCCTCGAAGTGCACGCAAAAGGTCCTGTCAGAACTAGTACACTACATAGGAAATAGTGTGCTGTATGGAACACGTCCCCCGCTGCAGTTATAGATTGTCCAGTTAAAAACATGACACCCGGTGACTTCCCCTTCGCTCTCTCACTGAGGAGAATATTCAGGCAGACCGGGTTTCATGGCAACACGGACAGAGACCTTGAGTCACTAGAGGGACGAGAGAGCCTGATTTTGTTGCGGAGCGCACGTGAACACAGCTGAAAAGAGATTTTCGTGATTCACTCCGATGCAATGTTATTGGTGCAACGTGTTAGAATAACTAACTGGTAACGTGACTGGTTAAAATGGACAGGGGGTGGCAGAACATTTGTAAAGCATTTCAGCAACATGTACGGCCGGTCTAATAAAACCAATCCTCACTATCAATGTGTCCTGGGGAGTATAAACAAACCATAACAAACCGTGATTACTCTACCATTATTACCCAAACTAGAGCTTTTAACTCTTCATGGTCATCTCTGTGAGTGAGAGCGGCGCAGAAAGAGAGGGGTACAAAAACGAGGGAGAGACAGAAAGAGTGGGAGTGACAGAAGGTCACAGAGACTGAAATGGAACAGAGCGAGAGTAAGTGAAAGAGGGAAAAGTCATTCTGAAGGAGTTAGAAGAGAGGAGAATGCGCATCACGGAATCATTTATTTTAAATGGCCAAAGAAATACAGATTGATACACTAATTGACAAAAACACAAAAATCTTTTGTCTTGTCTTCCCCCTCTCCCTCTGAGGTTTTTCCTTCTAGCTACCTGTGTGTTTGTACGTGCTATCCCATACCTCCTGATTTCGGACGCTCTCGCCAGACTCTGTGAGAAGTTTCACGGGAGTAGAGCGCTGAGACACCGAAACGTCATCGTCGCGGTCATCTTCCGAGTCGTCCTCAGAGCTGCTGGAAAGCTGTTCCTCGCTGGGAGGTGGGGGGGCACTTGCTGCGGTCTTTCTCTGCAACACTGCCTCCTCTTTACTGCTCTTGGAACTACACACACAGACACACACAGCAGTAGGACAGGTCAGAAATCAGCACACTGGTAAACACATGGATCCACTCACACCGACTGCCTGGTTTCGTGATGCACTAACTTCAAAGGTAATAAACAATGTGATTAGCAAGGACTAAGGGTGGCCAGCATACTTAGACTATTAGAGTATTCCAAGGGCGAAATAGTCAGTCACACATTGGGGGGACAGCTTCGGGACATGCAAATATTTTATTAATCGGCTGAAAATATAACTACTTGTTTGAAATTGTGGTTAGTGCGCTCGGCTATGGATCTGGTGGCGCAGGTTCGAATCTTTTATTGATTAAAGCTGATTTAAGCTTTTATTTTCTGAATTCTATTTTTGCCCACGGGTATGATGTAGTTAAATCAGCTAAACGTCAACATTTAAGCTGAAATATGTGCTTTTACTTTTTTAGTCCCAGTCCATCCCTGGGTAGTAGGTTTCAGCTGGCTTTTTTAAAGTCCCATTCATAAAAGCTGTATAGTATTGCAAACGAAGTTCGCACTAATACTACAATTGTAAATTCTAGTGAAATGCACTAGTCGTTATCTAAGGGATTATGTTCACCAAATACTGAATACCATCCATGTGCCAAATGTCTGTCTCATTCCGCGCTCACAAGAACACAAAGGTATAGGGAAAACATGACCTGGATTTCAGGAGAAATAACTTTAGTTAATTTATTGGTTAAGGCAAGTCAAATGGATTTGGGAAATGGACCGGCCGGAATTTGATATTTTCGATGCTGAAAAGAAAGACGTTATGTACTAGCAGTCACATCGATATTGCCTGCATAATCATACAGTATGAACAAATATTGGGGGGGACAAATTGTCCTTCTTTGAATATTGGGGGGGACCTGTCCCCCTGTCCCCCCCATAGGAGTACGCCTTTGGAGTATTCGTTCATTAAGTTGAAATGCAAATCTTAATTTAGCATTGGGAAGCTTTGTTTTTGAAATGACTTTGCAACAAATCTACACTACAATACATTTCTTCATCACTCAGTAACTCGGCTTTCACGCTCAACACAATGTTAAACCTATTAGCATCAAGTTTGATAGCTTAATAATTATTATTATATAATAGATGCATCGCAAGACATCACAACCATTGACCTAAAAAACAACCTAAAGGACACTGCATTTTGTGAACCCTATCATGGAGGAAAAAGAGAGAAACAGAAATCATAGCGATTGATTAATTAGCATAATCACCTGTAGGCAATGCATTCTTTAATACAGCAATGCCGCCCCTTTATGTTTAATTATGAAACATTAATTTTTAAGGGTTTTTAATAGAGTTTTTGAGAAGGATTATTCGAAGCCTGTAAAATAGCATTCGGGCCAGTCCTAACAAGGACCGAGGAATAAATATCGTCCCTGCAAAAATTATTAAGACCCTCCACATTCTGTTGCGTTATAGACTTGTATTGAATAAATTAATATTCTGACAAAATGTGTCCAATACATTGAAATTAAAGAATAGAAATGTATCAAGTACATAAGTATTCATACCCTCTATTCAGTTCTTTGTTGAAGGGCATTGTCGTGCCGAAAGATTTATCTTCCCCCAAGTTTGTGTTCCTGTTTGCTCTGGATCAGGTTTTCTTAAATGACCTGTGTGTTTTGGACTGTTCATCCGTCCCTCCATCCTAACCAGTCTCACGGTCATTTGGATGAAGATGCTACCTCCGGGTTTACCATAGGGATAGTAATTAGCCAGATAATGTAACTAGCCAGGTAATTAGCCAAACCTGGCATGTTATCTGCCTATTTTTTAGGAGAGGCTTCCATCTAGCTATTCCACCATAAATTATTGATTGACGGAGTGCTGCAAATAAAGTTGTCCTTCTGACAGATTCTTCCATCTCTGCAGCGAAACTCTAAAGTTATGACCTTGATCACCGCCCTGAAAAAGGGCCTTCATGCCAGGTAACTTAATTTGGCCGGACGACGTTTTACTGATAGGTGTGTGCCTTTTCAAATTCAAATGATTTTACTTGATTTCTAGACTTAGACGTGAATCACATTCTAAAGATATCTTAAAGATAATCCAAGGACACAATACACAGCTGAGCTTAATTTGGAGTGTCATGGCAGAGTCTTAATACTTCCACTTTCAACAAATTGGATAAAATGTATATTGAATGTAGATTCCATTTTTCTTTCATAATGTATTATTAAATTATATATTATGATATATTATACATTATTAATTTAAAACATAAAACACCACAAAATGTAGTGAACATGAAAGGGTTTAAAACGACGAGGCAGCCTACAGAGAGGAGATCAACCACCTTGGTGTGCAGATAACAACCTGGCCATCAACGCCAAGAAAACCAAAGAACTGATTGTGGATTACAGGAAGACAAATAGCTCTACACATGCTCGAATTCTCATTGATGAGACCACAGTGGATCGTGCGTCCAGCTACAAATTCCTGGGTGTCCACTTCTCCACCGACCTATCAACACCACTACCCTGGTTTTTAAGGAAGCTCAAGATGGCCCACCTATCTACCAACACTCTGGTAAACTTTTACCACTGCGCAGTCAAGAGCGTTCTAACCAACTGTGCTACAGTCTGGTACAACGGTTGTTCTGCGGCCAACCGGGAGTCCCGGGAGCGGGTGGTGAAAACCGCCCTGCGCATCATTGGTGCCCAGCTCAAAAACATCCAGGCCAAGCGCTGTTTGTGGAGAGCATGTGGCATTATCAGGGATCTACCACACCCGAGCCATAAACTGTCATCAGGCAAGCGTTACAGATCTCTTCTCACCTGCACCAGCAGGCTTAGGAACAGTTTCTTCCCTACTGCTGTAAACATACTGAACTCTGCCTTGCACTCACACTGCTACTTATTTCTGCCATTTGCACAATGTACTGTTGTACCCCCATTGCTACCTTTTGCCTGCACACTGCTAGCCTATTTATTATATTTGCCTTTTACACAATGCTTATCGTTTGTACTACACTTTTCCCATTTACACAATTGTTCTTCTGTGAACTGAAAACCTGCACATTTGCTTATCCATGTCAATTGCACATCCTTACACTGTACTCCATGTGTTTTTGCACTGCTCTTTTGCACTGGTTGGATGCAAACTGCATTTTGTTGTACTGCACTTGTACTGTCCAATGACAATAAAGTGGAATCTAATCTAATATGAAAGTGCTGAGAACAAACAATGCATGAGAAATCCCTGGAAGTAGCAGAAAGCGGAGGCTGCAGAAGAGAGCAACACGTGAAGAAGTGCTGGAGGGGTGGGAAAAAGGTAGTGGGCAGGAAGAGGCGTTCTGGCAGACAAATCTCAGTTGTAAACAATAGACTTTACAGAAATACAGTCACTCTCCAACAGATGGACACCGCTGCAGCCTGGCTACCTAGAAAACTTAACACTCTATGAGAGACTGATACCGGACACGCCATCATGAATTAGTAATTGTGATTAATCTGTTATGATGAATAAATAAACAAACACAACCCATTAATGTAAGGTTAATAAAACATGCAAGTATTAATTAGGTAAATATGTAAGCAAAAACAACTAGTATTTAGCTCAACAATTAGGTGTTATAAAAGGCTTCCAAATGTGTGTGTGTTTTCGAGCACATGAATGAGTCAGCTAATGGAAAATGAGGGTGTTGTTTTTATGTTTTTTTGAGCATGTGACTTCTGGGCACATTGAGCATCAAGAATGATACAGAAATGGACTAAAAGCAATACCTGAAGGCACACACAAGAGCACGTGCACAGCAGACCTGGACAACTACACACGCTTACCCGGTCACAGCAGATTTCCCGGTCTCCTCCGGCTTGCGGACCGTGAAAGGGCTGGGATCAACTCCCACAGTCTTGGGCATAAACTCCCTACGTATCCGGAGGACACATTCACCACAAGAAAAAAAAACACCCATGATCAAATTGTGGCCTCAAAGATTTCAGTTTGTTTTTCAATTGAATTGTTCACGTAATAGGTTGCATTAAAGGTGGAAAAAGTTCTGACATGATTAATCCTTCCCTCATTTATTCACACAAAGACCTGGCATTTCATATCCACTGTATAAACTGACAAGAGAAATAGTTAGCTGGCTGTGACCCATATAATGGCATAAAGGGTGGTGTGAATGTGTAAAGGTGAGGGTACCGTGCAGAGTTGGTCATGGCGATGCAGAAGGTGTCGTCGAAGGAGGTAAGTTCGTAGGGTTTGAAGAACTCTGTGTACGTGTCTGTGCTCTCGTCATAACGGTTCACCCTCTTTACTCCAACCTTCTTCATATTGTCTTCACAGTGAACTAGGAATATACACATATAATGCCATACACACACACCTTAGTTGTATCCTCACAGAGAATAACATACATCGCCATATCAAGACTTTTCTGCATTTATTTATTTAGGTCACTTACAAACTGTATTTTCCAACCAAGAAGTGATGAATAATTACCTTCATCATAGGGTAGAGGCAGGTAGGAGAGGATCCCCTCAGACCACCAGTAAGTGTAGCTGTGGGAAACATCAAATCAGAAAATTAATAAACTATAAACCAATACCAGGACACTGTGATCAACACAAGCCTCTCAAGGTTCTCCATTTACACAGCCATACCAAAATTGAACCGTGCGTTCAAAGCACAGAATTAAAGCTATGATTCAGCTTGACAACCACCCAACAACCAAATCTACAGCTGTTATATTAAATAAAGTCTAATGTCTGCAAATAAATGTGACAATAACCGGGGGTTCAAAAGAAAGGCACAGAATTTGATGAAAATTAATGTATCTGCAGACATTTGGAATGCCTCATACAAAATATATATAGCAAAATAGCAAAACCGCACGCCACAAAAACAGTTTCTTTCCATGTGCTACTGGCCTCCTCAACAAGGCCAGGGGTGCACACAAGCCTTGAACTCTGACCCATTCCATTTGCACATTGCCTGATTCTGCACTACAATACTTGCTCTATTGCACTGTTATTTACCTGTATTTTGTTTAGCATTTTGTATATTACCATCCCTACACCCCCTCAGCCCTCTTAGTATAATTTATATTGCTCTTTTTTAGGTTTTATGTACACACCTTCCTGCCAATGTAAATTCCTTGTCTGTGAACTCAGTCATGGCGATTCCACATTTTTCTGACACACACACACACACACACACACACACACACACACACACACACACACACACACACACACACACACACACACACACACACACACACACACACACACACACACACACACACACACACACACACACACACACACACACACACACACACACACACACACACACACACACACACACACACACACACACACACACACACACACACACACACACACACACACACACACACACACACACACACACACACACACACACACACACACACACACACACACACACACACACACACACACACACACACACACACGTTTTGGGTCACTTAGAAATCTTTGAGAGAAAAGGCAATATTTTTGTCCATTAAAATAACAACAAATTGATCAAAACTACAGTGCAGATTGATCAAAATAGCTGACTTGCAAAGAAATAACAAAATATAGATGTACGGATACCCATAATTAGCAACCATCACTTCTGTGTTCCATGTTCTTAGTCTTATTTTAAGTGCAAACAATGAGTGCAACCATAATCAAAGTACTCAATACTAAAACAGCAAACTGCAGTTGTAGCATCTTCTGCTTAGACATTAACGCTGCGGTGCTCATTTTATGCTAGCCGCAATGCAAATCTTTGCAATTTTTAGATGATTTGTTAGATAGTAGAATAATGTCTTTGCAACCACTTTCAGGTATCAATATTTTTTCTTCTTGGGTCCTATGAGTCTTTTAATCAAGTTGTGATATGATTAAGACCAAACCCTCAAAAGTTACTCTAATACTTGCACTTGTTTTCGTGTACCATATTTTTAGTTTAGACATTGTATGTGATGTTACAGGTATATACAGGAATGGGTGTACTTATTCAGGACAAGAAAATAATTGCATTTCATATATCATAAAAGTTATAAGAGCAAAGAAATGTGGTGGCTTGATAAATGTGTTAGCGCTATCAAGAAGGTAAGGTTAGAGTGCACTTACTACCTTTACACCTGTAAGACTGTGAAAAACACACCAAAAAGTAAAGAAGTTTGCATCAATAACAAAATGCAAAATGTAAACATTTTGGCTTGTTTGCCCGATAAATATGTATATAATCATTGTTGTTGTTGTTGGAAGGAATCTATTGCAGAGCTCTTAATAGCCAACCTTGGGTAATAGGTCCAATTCCTCTAATAATAGCAGAGCTGCTGTAACCTTTGAATGATTGAATGGTTATAGCAATAATGGCCTGTCAATATTCCAGCAACAAAATCACAAAGCCATGACAAGAGTCCTTATAGAACAAAGCTGACAGAGAAGGAGAAATGCAATGTGAGAAAAAGGGCAAAAGTGAATAGAGGCATCAGAGATAGAAACAGAGACAAGAGATGACAACAAATACGTTTTAAAGAAAGGTGCATGTGTGCAGATTGAATGTGAAAAAAATGTAAAATAAAGTTCAGCTGAAAGGCAAGGCTAGTAGAGTGTGATGAACCAGAGTAAGTGCGAAGCCTGTATGTAAAGTAATTGCTTCGTTTCAGGATGAACCTTTGGCACTCTCCTTGCTAAAAACACAATTTCATAACCTGTGGTGACAGAGACAGGGCTTTCTACACCATAGTCAATAGGCATGCACATCTCTCAGCAGTGTGCACGTATCAGCACATTTATTCAGACAACAAGGCTGCGCGTGGGAGCGCACACGCAAACAGCTGTTCTGCAGGTAAGTCCTTGTAAGCCCATTGCCGTAAAAGCTGTTAGAAAAACACAGGCGCTGCTGGTAATCTGAGTCATCTCCCGCCAGCCCTTTCAAAGTCAGCAGAAAGGAAAACACGTAGGAGTTAATCAAAAAAAGTATCGATTCAACCAATGTTCATTAACACTAGAAGCGCCGGGAAAGGGGTAATTTGACCCAGAGACACAAACTTTTTTTTTGTGGCACTCTATAAACTTACACAAAGCTCTTTTTAGGAATGCTCCTAGATATGCATGCTTTATCCCCCTGTGTTATTGTCTGTTAAAATTATCACAGGAAAATAGATTTTAAAGTAAATAACGTTCCAACGTGCTATCCACCATTTTGATTTCTCCTTGTCTGTCACCAGGTGGCGCAAAGAAAAGAGAAACCAAGAAGTTAAAAGTGCATTATAGCAAATTAACATAGATGGCCTAAACGTAAAGTGTACACTTTTATGTAGTAAGTGCACAGATAAAGCTTTATAGTACCATTTTACCACACAAATTAAACCAAATTAATTGTATTGTAGTATTGTAGAAAATATTGTGTTCATTTCAGTTCTTAAGACTTCCAGGCCAGGTTCTAAATATCTTACAGTTCTCAAAGACCTGGAAGTTCTTAAGATTTTGAGGCCATGTTCTAAAGACCTGCGAACTCTATAAGACCAGGAGGTTCTGAAGACTTCCTGGCCAGGTTCTGAAGACCTGAAAAGGTTCTGAAGACCTTTTGAATAAATATGTAAAATGTACCCAGTTAATACTGACATGTAATGATTTACTTAATACCAGTAAATAGGTTGCTATGAATATAAAATGCATGTATTTTATTATTATTTTCCTCTGTAAAGCACATTGAATTGCTTCTATGTATGAATTGTGCTATATAAATTAACTTGCTTGCTTCAGTGCAGTGCGCTGTTTCCTTTGATGAATGTAGTCAATAATAGAGATTTGTGTTGTTCCTTGCACCTCGGCCAACTTGACAACGTGTCAATGTAAATGCCAATATGAAATATGTTTATGCATCAACTATTATTAATAGCCTATTGTTATGCTCCGACCAAAATATTGACAGAAAAGACAATTGTCCATTATAAAAAACTGATGTAACAAATTTTTCAATAAACGGTTAAAATAATTGTAAAAAAAAAAAATGCTTCCTGGACTTTTCAATGGTAATTAATGAAATTATAAAGCCTAACCGACCGTCAGTTTGTACAATAAGCTATTGATAATAGTTGATACTTAAACAATATTACGTAAAGAAAATATAATGCATTTTTTGTCTGTACTGATGCACGTTGTGTATAGCCTATTATGAGAGCGCTGAAAATAGCTGGAACTCACATAGATACTTAAGAATAATTGTGTAAGGTACCGATAAACATCTGTGCTGCGAAGAAAGTTTGAAATCAACTAATGTTAATAACTAAAGGAGATAAGAAAATAACGCAAACCTAAACAACACACTGTCTGTGTATTCGTAAGCCCCATTCCACTTCTGGTGACACTGCAGCGGCAGCAGATGACACGAATGTTAACGTTACAGAAACAACAGAAAATTAGCCAGATGCTATCCTGTGCGGTACGGACAATGATAACGTTAACTGGTAATTAAAAGTAGCACAAACCTTATCATTAATGTTAACATTCACATAACGGTAACAGCAGGGGATTGTTGGTATATTGAATTGTATCTAGAATTACTGTAGCGGACCTCACTATCGTTAATGTGGTGGATCAATGGATGCAGGAGAAGAGGATAGAACTAGATACTGTGTGTGTGTGTGTTTACAGTAGTAAACAGAATACAATGTTTATTAGGGGCCAAGCCCCGAAGGGGCTGAGCCACCTATTGTATCCATTAGTTTTATTATTATTAGGGGCCAAGCCCCGAGGGGGCTGAGGCACCTATTGTATCCGTTAGTTTTATTATTATTCTTCCCGGTGGAAGTCTATGGCAGCCCTATGAACCGTACATAGGAAAATGATGAAATTTGGCACACTTCTAGTGATGGCCATGAATAGCAATTGGACCAAATTTTGAGTCTCCAGGACCAACTCTATAGCGCCACCATCAGTTCAAATATTCAACATTGAATTGTTATAACTTTTGAACCCTTTGATCTAGAGACATTAAACAAAGTACATTTGATTCCTCTCATCATTCTGATCACAACCAATACCTTACATTAAGACCCCGCCCATTACAGTAGTGGCCATTTTGAAAAGCACAGTATTCAGTTTTTTTGCTTCTCCTCCTTCAAATTTTGTCCAATTTTGTCCAAACATGTGCTCAAATGATCTTCGGACTGAGCCGCATAGAAATGACTGAACAGATTTCTTTTATTCATTATTGTTAAAAGGTTATGGTGTCCCAAACTTAACAAGGTCCACCCAAAATTGGCTAAGAGGCTGTATCTCGGCCAAAGTTTGATCAATCGAAACAAAAATTGGTAGAATATCAGAAGCACGTTCTGAGGTTCCATGCCAAAGTTGGGAATAGCGCCACCTATGGGTCATGAGATATGAAAAATTAATATTTTGGCCAATAACTTTTGAACAGTTTGTCAGAAAATAATTCTGGTATCTATGGATTCCTTGCATCATGCTGGATCCGTGGATATCGATTTTGCCATGATGGGATGTACCACGTGTCCGCACTTTTTAATTTTGTCATAATTTGCAATATCTTTTAAACTATTTGAAATTTCTTCACCAAATTTGGTTTGGATCATCATTTGCATGGCTTTCAAGTACCCGAGAAGTTTGAACACAGCGCCACCTAGTGTTCCAAAGGTATAAGGTGTTTTGTAAAAATGCTTATAACTTTTGCAAATATAGTTCAAAATTGATTTCTTTTTGTCATTATGTTCCTTGGCTTATACCAATTCCGACAATATCTCATTTGTCATTTTCGAAGAATGTGACTGTCCGCCATATTGAAGCAAATGGTAAACAGTTGTTTCACTACTCCTCCAAATCTTGCTCAATTATGTCCAAAATTTGATCAGATGTTCTTTGGACCGAGCCGCACAGATATGACTGAACAGATTTTTGATTTTCGCTACCGTTCCCAAGAATGCAATCGGCTAATCGGCTAAACCAAGCATCTCGAATCCCGAACCATTCTGGTTGTGGGTTCAAGTCCGATGTGGGACAACTTGTGTGTAAAGTTGTCATTTCAATTCCTTCCGGCTCTGCACTGTTGTTGGTGCATAAATGCTTGCTGTGCTTCATTTACATGTATATTCAATTTGTGCTGTTTTTGTTCTTGCGGCTCTGCACTGCTATTGGTGCTTAAATGCTTGCTGCGCTGCTGTACTTGTTGCGCTGGCTGTGCTTGCTCTGCACCATACTTGGCCTGCTTGCTGTGCCTTGCAGGGCTTGGCCCCGTATTGCTGCTTGCAGTTATATTATCTACTTGTTTCAGATGATGAGACCTCCCGGCCAGCTTGGCCAGCCTTTTGGACTGGAGGTGAAGTAGCTAGGTAAATTTAAAACAGTCATCCTTGGTTACAGTGTTGTGATTGAAAGTTATATAGATATCAGCACACAGGCAAAGCTGATGAACATCTGAATCTAATCAAGCATCCTCACAAAAAAGTGTCCATATCTGAGTGTGTGTACTTGAAGTTAGTTAATCATATAACAGCATGTAAATTGTGTAGCTGAGAATAACATCTTTTTAGTCCCATCACGGGCAAACAGCCACACAACCCAAACAGACAAAAAACGATTTGCACAACCGAATCGAAAGTCCGCCCAGCCAACCAAACATAAGGTTACTACAAAAACCTACAATATAAAGTAATTTCGCACAAGGAACACTTTTTTATTTAGAAGTATTTTTTCTTAATTTCTATGAGTTGTCCCCGCTCGTTTGTTCTGCGTTATATGTATATTTGTATGCTGATTATTATGATAATTATATTTATTTTAACTATATCATCCAAATGAAAATCACCACTAAATGCCTAGAGGGTTTACATTTAGCAAAAAATCTCAGCTCACCAGGTTTATATACCAAATATTAACAAATTGGAATCGGTATTTAGGCTGCATTTACATGTGAATAGGCGATCGAGGACAACAATGCAATTGGCCAGCCCACCTCCACCAAATCACAAATCGCCTAGTAAAAACGATCTGAGTTATGAGCAAAAGCCGGGTCCATTGCTGGGCTACTAATGTTTGACGCTACAGTGTCACATTCTCATTCATTTTGAGTGACCTACTCTGTGTGGGAGGAGCCGGTTCAGTGGGTTACTTGTGTTGCCTTGTCACGTTTACTGAGTGTAGTGCAGATAAAAGCCATTTGCAAATTCGTATAATCACGTTTGTTTTGTTTTCATGAAATACAATGAAAGCAAACAACTACAACAAACGTAAAAAACACTAGACACTGAAATACTATGAGTCTTACCACTAACATAAAGCAGCAATCTAGAACAATACTTACCAAACATATAACTTAGAAATAATGCTATAATGTATAAAACCCCAAAGAACTAAACAGCAAAGCTCATCACTGAAAATGAAACCAGCTAAGCTCAATGAAAACAAAACCACTGGAAATAAAGCGTGCACCCCATTAAAATCCCTAAGTGGGAACCTAATGTTCACCAGTTGTGACATGCCTGTTCAAGTTGCTTGTTTGTTTGTTCAGGACTGATTTAAGGCTGACTTAATTGTGAAGACGTGCAATTGACATGGATAAGGAAACATGATATATGGTTTTCATTTCATCAATGTAGCAAATTGCAAATGTGCGAAAGGCAATACAAATGAACAAATACAATTTCCTGTCTATATTTTCTAAAATATTTAGAGATTAATTTGGTTTACTTTAAAATAATTTGTGCAGTACATTGGTATTACATATTATTAGGAGCTTTCTGTTCACAGTCCGCTAGACCTCTCCGTAAGCATACCTGGTTCCAGGGCGATTGTCCCCATTCTCTCCCTAATGGATGGCTCGATCAACACATTGACCATCTTTATTTCATTGAGCTAATAGCAATTTATATTTTTTGTAAACCGTAAACCTATATATATTTTTTCCCCAACTTAAATTAGAAATGCAGCCTAAAGACCGATTCCAATTGACAGAATACCATACACATACACCGCCTAATTAGGGAATGGACACTAAAATACATAAAAAATAAATTGGTTTAATTTCATTTTGTATTAGAGGAATTTAATAATAAAAAAACGTTGAAAAAATAAAAAGAGAAGTGTTTCTTGTGCGTCACATCAAGGCGAAAAAAGTAGGTGTCAATGCCTCGGCACTTCTAGTGTTAAGCAACTTAGGTTTTCGGACTGGAGTGCCTTTGAAAAGTATTACCTTCACTTTCTCCACATTTTGTTGTATTGGAGGCTGAATATACACAGATGAAACAAAACATTCTGACCACTCACAGGTGAAGCGTATAACATTGATCAACTACTAACAAGGGCACATGTCAAGGTCTGGGTAGATTAAGTGGTAGGTAACAAACACTTTTGATAGTCACACGATGACCCTTGACCATGGACAAAATCAGCTGCAGTGCACACGCAAGCTTCAAAACTAGACCTTAGATCAGAGGAACAAGGTCACCTGGTCAGCTGAGTCACATTTTCTTTTAGAATCACATGGACAACCGTGCACGTGTGCGCCGTTTACATGGGAAAGTGATGGCACCAAAATACACTGTGGGAAGACATCAAGCCGGTGGAGGGAATATGACACAATGTTCTGCTGCAAAATCAAGTGTCTGGTCATCACGTGGAAGTCAATTTGACACATGCCGCCTACCTAAAAGGTTGATGCAGTCCTCGTACACCCCTTAATAGCTACGGTATTCCCTGATTGCATTGGCCTCATTCAGCAGGACAATACGCCAAACTGCACACTTATTCGGCAATGGTTTGAGGAACATCATAAAGAGTTCAAGTTATTGCCCTGTTTTGGCGGCAACACGGAGGAGCAACAGCATATTAGGCAGGTGAGTTTCGGCAGTCTTGTTTTGAAGTTATGAAGTAGATAACAAAATATATAAACAATGAGAATTTAACCTCTGGAACCGGAACTGATGCATCAGGATAATATGTTATTGTAAGTTCTTGTGAATAGAAAACCTATCATGTCAATGATTACTATACAACAGAAAATATTATTAATAGGATCATTATTACAGGGTAACAAATATGAAAATAATCCATCTATGGCTATCGTAATGTTTTGGTTCATCTGTGTATGTTTGATTATATTTCTTTTTCTTCCACATACCCCATAATGATGCTCCCACCACTGGCAGGTAATCGGTGGTACCTGTTTACCTTGGTACTATTTTCCATTTTACAATGATGTGCTCCTGGGAACTTTCAATGTTTCAGCAATGTGTTTATCTTCCCCTGATCTATGCCTCAACACTAATTCCCTGAGATATACAAAGTTTATTGGATTTCATGGCTTGTTTTAAAAAAAATGTAATTGAATGTGCCACAGTTGGACTCTAACCATGCTCTAGAAAGATCTCAACAGTAATTAAGGGCACAATGCATCTGAGCTCCGTCTGGTTTATGTAAACAAATTATTTTCATTTTATTCTCTCCTATGAATTGGCAGTTACACATAAATAGATGTGGAGAAAGTAAAGGTATTAGTATACAAGAAATACAAAATTGAAAATGAT
Organism: Dallia pectoralis; assembly: GCA_029465975.1. NCBI lineage: Eukaryota > Metazoa > Chordata > Actinopteri > Esociformes > Umbridae > Dallia > Dallia pectoralis. Next base: position 21,163,069 of record CM055734.1, on the reverse strand, counting down.
CACATTTGTAAACACAACATGACGATGTTTCAATTGACCTATGCGCGCACAAAACAAAAATACAGCCTTCTCACAAAATACACCATTCTGAGGGTGTGTGTGCTGTGTGTATGAGTACCTGCGCCTGTTGTGGGCCAGGACCATTGAGTTCCTCTGATGCAGATAGAAGTCAGTAGGCAACTCCCACAGGTGAGGCTTTGACTCTGACGGCTGATATACCTGTAGAAACAGGTTGATGGCATCCTGCCTGTCTGCATCTGTAAAACAAAGCTGATAAACATAATGTGCAGAGGATTATGTCCTAACAGGAAATGCAGTAGGATTGTTCATTTATCTGCTTCATCGATCAGTTAAACCTCAGCTGTGAGAATGACCCCCCCCCCCATCCTGAATTTGTTAATTTTGGGCTACAAACGGGCACACTGTCAGGTTTTGAACTGACAAAACTTATACCACACTCAGCTGGCTTAAGATGGAGTGTAAGGATTGATCAGTGGCGGCTGGGGCGCCGCCCCCCCTTAAGCCACAAAAAATTAAAATACATTAAAAAAATTAAAACAAAAATAATAATAATAATGATAAAAACATCAGTATGTCAATATTTGTGTGTTTTAAATATGGAATACACACAGTAATATGTGTAAAATATGATAGTAAATCATATTGTCAACCTTTCCCCTGCCTGTCTGAACGCCTCATCACAGCTCTAGGGCGATAGAAAAAGCGCCCCAAGGAGGCCTATGTAGCAGTTAAGCCAATTGCTAATTTAAGATATGAATGATTGACATAACATTTAGCCAATCAGCGTTCTTAAATCGAATCCAAGAATGGCACATCTTTCTGCGCCCCAAGCTCGTCTCAGATAAAATAAGGACCGGGCTCTAGTATAATAATTATTTACGGTACTTTAAAAACAAAACACCCACTTTGTGTTGGTGGCGAATCATTGCAAAAAAGATTGACACTGGACAACCGTAAAAAAATAGAAACTGCAAAGTGTTTGAAATGTGGATCGTGTACCTGGAACGTGATTTGTGACCAGTAAGATGACGTGTGAGCGGCTGCGTTGCCATGTTCTTACGCAGTAACAGGTAATGGTGCGTAATTATCTACTAAACAAGGGTGAGAGGCTGTTCTACGCTCTCTATTCTTTCCGGTAAATTCAGAATTTCTAGCTGAAGAGTTATTCAATGAATCAGGATGTAAGATCTAATGTCAAACAAAGTTCATATGCAGGCAAACACAGATACACTCATCAGTCGATTAAAAACGGCATGCATAAGGAGATTGATGGTGGGACGACGACACAACAAGTACGTTTGTGTCATATAGACAGTAATCCATTATGCATGTTGCAATGTCATGTCAGTGACCGGTTAAAGGAAAAACACTGCAAAACAGTGAAATGAAACACTAGGTCAAGTATCTTATGACATCATACACCGAGCACCGAAGCTAGCGTCCGGACAAACGTTTGACATGAGTCAGTGAGACCATGGCTAAATAAAAACGGAAGCCTCGTCTGTGTCAGAAAATCACATACTGTCTCTGACCCAGACGAACATCATGTTGGCTCAGGGACAGAGAAAGAAAAGTGGAAGTGATCTGGTCGGGAGAAAACTGGAGTGAAGAAAGTGGACAGGTTGAACAAAAGATTGCAACACAACCGCTTTGTCTTGAGTCTTGACCCATGCTTTAACTTCCACCGGCAGCCTGTACATGACATGTAGTAGTCAGTATATATTCACTAGCAGTTTCGACAAAGGCCTATTCTTAAAGGGGATGGAATGTAATATGTCTTGACGAAGAAACTGTAATTGAAGAATAATCTGTACTAAAATGTTAAATGATGAGCTATGTAGAATTGCAGACATTTTCAGGTTTAATATTTAACTTGCTTCACCGTAGACACCAATCTACCGGAAACATGCAACATCTTCCCCCAGGGTTCGCTTTCCCTCGAAAATACTGTAATTCAACAAGAATTTGGCGGTCACTTAGTCCAATCTCCTTAGAAAAAATATGTAGTATCGGGTTACCAATGAATAAACCCCCTTAAAATAACAGTCATAAAGAAAACAAAATTCCCCAGTAGAGTCTAAAACGGGGACAGAGTGTTCTCGGTTAAGAGGGGTAATGGAAGGATGTTAATTTAGCATCAGTGATGGCAACGGTGCAACACAATAGGAAGAGGAAAGGCAATCATGGCAAATGGGTGAAGCTGTTGCCCTCGCAACGGCAAAAGGGCACTGTGACAGTATACAGTCTGCCAGATGCCCTTTCATAGGTCTTACAGCGGCAGTTTCAGATTTTCTTTTTCTAACGTGTTACTGCTCTGCAATACTGGAAACAGTCAAGAAAGGTTGTCATAGCGACTTAAACTAAAATAAAAATGAGGCTCCTGTAGAATTAATTGAAATAAATCCATTACAAAAACACAAACCATAAAGAGTGTTATGGGCCCTTGAACTCCACATTAACCCTGACTTCAGAGATATGTGTTTTAATTGCCTACAGGTGCAAGTAGGTGATTGGCTGCCAGTTTTCCCGCCAGTCGTTGCTGTTCAAGTTCTCGGCCAATCAGATGACTGCATCTGATACTTAAGAGGTGTCATGGGTGGCAGGGTTTTTTCCCTTGTTTTTCATTGTGGAGTTTTGCTATGTGGTACATGATTTTGTGTATGTGCAGCAGGAGAATAGTGTATACTTTTGTTTAGTCACACTAGGTTAGCGGCGGTTGTCACGTTGCTTTGTATTAGGCAGGTTTAAATAAGTTAGGTAGAGTAGGCAGGGACACTAATTTATATAAATTAGGGAAGTGTTATTTTGTTTCTAGGTAGATTAGCTCTTTTTGTTTGGCAGATTAAACCTTCTCATTGCACTGTAGTTCTGTGGTCCGGTTGTCGTTTGTTATTTTGCTTGGTGTGTTTTACTATTAGTGTAAACAGGTTCATGTTACGACCTCGCCCGCCCGTAATCTTCTGGGGTTTAGTGCATAACACGAGACAGATCTTTAAACGCAAAACCGACTAAGTGAATTCGAATAGGACTTCAAATAAGATGGAGGTTAAAGCTGAACTTTTCCAATTGGGTTTCGAAGATTTTGAATCTGGCACATAAAACATTTTTGGCATTTCAAACTTTCCTAGCTTCTCATCGTTTCAACTCAATACTCTCTAACAACTTAAGATGCAAGAAAACAAGGCCTTTGATTACCCTTTTATGCCCTCTTACCATCCTAGCTAGAACTGAGAAGATCTTGCTATGGATTTTCACTATAGCTACAGGACTCCTGAGTTTCTGCTTTACATCTATTTACTGAACTAATGAGTTATTATCACCATCAAATCTTGTATTGCTACAGCCCAGTTCGGTGCGTGCGTAACTAACACGTCATCCTAAGCCAAGAGACTACAGTCGTAAAAATGAAAAAACCACTGCTATAATGGCAACAATTTCATCCAAACAAACAATTAATTTCCAATATTACTATTCTCCCATTATGCCGAAATGCAGCGATTGGTTCCATTGCTCACTAAAATTAAATTTCACAAAAATGTGCACCCCTCGAAACACTTCAAAGAGCGCTTCCCTCACTTCAGTTCGGGCATGGCATCGTGTGTAGCTCTATTTGAGGAAGACAGAGGCCTTGTTGTACAATTAAGGCACTAATGTGACGGTGATGGGAGAAATGGGTCCTGAAGTGACGACAGACTGAATGTGACTCTAGGGGGATGTCATTACCATGGATGACTCTGGTATCATGTTATTATTGTTCGCAATGTGCGTACAGAGGTTGGCAGGGGGCAGTTCGGCACACAGATACGCACAAATACAAGTGTTTTGGCAAACCGAAATTCAAGCATGGTGCTCTTAACTGTACTGTGCTCTTAGCCAGAATGCAGCTGGAAAATAGTGAAAATGTACACTTAAACATGTTCAGTTCAACTCATTTGCGTTTATTTATTAACTTATTTTGAGTTCATTTATGAGGAACTCTATACATAGAACGTTCTACAGCCAATAATCTCCAGATGTATGGCAAACAAAACATCTTAATGTTGTGAGTGTCCATGTGAGTTTGTGTGAATGTGTAGATTTGTGTTTGTGTGCTTGCCCATCAAAGTTTGTGAGTGTGTGTGTGTGTTCAAGTCCATTTGAGATGGGAAAAGAAAGAGAGAACAGGTCGCTATATGGATGACATTATTAAAATCCAGCCACCTGCCGCACACTCGGCCTAAAAATTAATTATTGACTTTCTTTGAATTATAACCCTGTTGGCAAACGGAAGACGAAATAGGGATTGAGGGGACAGGGGGTGGACCGGATCACGTTATGTACAAGAGATTAAATCTGTGTTTCCATGGTAATGGGGGGCAGGTGTTGGCACAAGGTCAGAGAGATGAGTTTGGGGTGGGAGGGGGTCGCTCAGATTAAGTGACAGAGAAAGTGGCGGGAGGTAACAGAAAATATGGCTTAACGATTGTGTGGGAGGTGTGTGTGAGCCCATGGGAGAGAGGGGGAGAGAGGGGGAGAGAGAGGGGGAGAGAGAACAAGTGTTGGTGAGGAGAGAGAGTTTGGGAAAGTCGAAAGTTACAGTTGAAATCTGCCGGAGTTGCCAGTGTATGAGCAGGCTGTGGCGTCCTTATGACAGGATAGGTGTGAACGAATGGTGAGTGAGCGTGTATATGTGCGTGTGTGTGTGTGTGAGGGGGTACCTGAGAAAGCATTACTGTAGTAGCGCGATAGGGTCTGCATGATATCTTTGGAGTGCTGTGTCCAGGGGGCAATCTTCCTGTAAGTCTTGACCCTGTGGACCAGCTGGGAGCCGCCGTACTGGAGAGATAAAGTGTCCCCATGGTCCTCATACAGCTCCTCGAACAACCTGCATGGGGGGTAAAGGTCACCACTGCCGAGTTCAGCTCAACTTATTGATTTTGTCAGGTAACGTCCAAGCTACTTTCTGAAGGCAAATGCAAGGTGTTTTACCGGACACAGTCTGTGTCGAACTGTAGTTTGGGCTTGTCAATCATGCCTAAAGCGTAAAGCTGATAGGCCAGAGCACACTTCCCCACCATGAACTGGGCGGTGTTTGTACGATCCAGGCAGTCCACGCAATTGGTCCTCAACACACCTGTCTGAGAGGAGGGAGAGAGACGCAAAGTGACTAATCGAGAGAGAGCGCGCACGGATTAGTAATGATGAGCTCCTAACTTCGCTTCGTGTTTTGCTGTTTTAAGATGAGCTAAACGATCGAATTTTCAACAAAAAGCAGAAAAATCATATAAGAAGTCAAGCCTTACAAGATAATTGGAGGATTAAATAATATTTATGGACTAACAAAAAATAGACAAATCAGAGAAAGAACGACCAACCAACCTCCGAACAGCCACACAGTCAACCAACGGAGATCCAGAGAATAACGGAGATTTTCCTGATTTGCCCCGTAGAGAAGTGAGAACAGTAAACTATTCTGTATAGTTTGACTTGAAAATTCACTTGTTAGCAACTGATTTAAACAAGATTAAAAGCCTTGCAGATAACTAGCATCTAGGCTTAGTAACGACATTCACGACAAAGTAACGTAGCAACCGCATAGCAACGGTATAACAACCGCATCGGAATCACAGCGGCATAGCAACAGCATGGCAACAGAAAACTTAACCAATAAGGAAATATCTCCGCTACCCCATTTCTATAAATTATCCACAACAAACAAAAGATGAAAATACACGGAAACAGTACAAACAGAAACTCCTAAGAGAAACCAGAAACTCTGTTTTCAGATCTTTTTAAAAAACGGCGAAATTAGCAACCTGATCCTGTTCACAGAACAACCAACTGCATGGCACCGTGCAGTGAAAGACCACTACCCCTCGATCAAAAGAGAAGGAATATGCAATGGATGGAAAATCCAAATTAAAAATACAGAAGACACAGACAGTGTTATAACAACTGTCAACATGTACAAAAATGGAACAATTCTAGTACAGGGCAGCCTGAGTCAATTCCAAGTGGACTTTAAATTAATAAAGGAGAGAGCCCAACTAGAGATGAAACAGATAACACCCACATTTCAGAGGACTCCACAGAACAATTCCCTAAAGAGAATAACCCCCATAACTCAGAACATGCTGAACCTTCTCTTCACTTTATCCTCAATGACCTAATCAAGAAGTTTGCTCTAATGGAAGTAGAACAGGTGAAATTCAGAGAAAATATGAACACACAAAAACCTGAACAAAACACCTCACAGAAGACCAACGCTGAACAAGATAACTGTAGATTTTCAGAACAACTAAAAAACATTGAACAGAACAAAGAGAAACACACAAGAGAACTGACTGATCTCAGAGCGGAAGTTAAAGAGCTACAGAGAGACAGAGAGAGCTGTAAAACAGAGGTAGCCGGACTTAAACAACAGCTGCAGAACAGAGAAAAAGAACCATGTGCATTAAAGACTCAACTGCACACCCATCTGGAGATCTGCCTGAGTATCAGTGAGAAACCCACCTCAACCAACCAGATAAGTGTTACTCAACCAACATCTTCCACTACAGCTCCTCCCACCACCACACCACTGCACATCACCCGACCTCACAGCCCCCTCCCCATACCAACAACCAGCAGCCCCCCATCTAACCCACCCACCCCTCTCACAGCAGCCCAAACATCTACCAACCTCCACACTTCTCCATCAAGACCAGAGAACAAGCAGACTGACATCATCCTACTGATGGACTCAAATGGAAAATTTCTTCAAGAAAACAAACTTTTCCCCCAGCAAAAAGCTAAAAAGATGTGGTGCCCTACAACCCAAAGTGCAATGTAGCTCCTCAATGAAACCCAGCTAGGATCACCAAGCCACATCCTAATCCACACTGGAACCAATGAACTACATGCACAACAAGAAAGAGTGGCCACATCACTAAACAAGGTAATAGAAAAGGCCACCTCCACTTTCCCGAACACAAAAAATAGTGGTGTCAACCCTTCTACCGAGGACCGACATCCACCCAGCCACTATCCAACGTATCAACGCCAGCCTATCCAGAGATTGTGCCCTGAAACCAAATGTCCACCTGGCCCACCATCCCACCCTTAACCTGGACTGCCTCTATGACCATGTCCATCTCTACAAAGAAGTAATTCCCAGTTTCGCAAAAACATTGAAAGACGTATCTCTGGGACGCCAGACCACTATATCCCACAGGAGCAATGGAGCAGCTCCTACACCTCCAAGACCAATCAGACACCCCATGAGATTCAGAGACAAAGCCCCCCTGCTGAGAGAGGAAGATCGCCAACCTCACAACCTCACACACACACCTCAATTAAAACCCGCTCCAACCAACTATAGATATGAACCTCACCCAGTCAGACCTAAGGCACTCCTACCCACCCCCCCCAATCCAACAAGAAAGACAGACAGACAGACAGACGGACATACGCAGAAACTGTGAGTGGAGTAACAAACCCAACCCCTATACAGACCTCAACCTCAAACCACACATCCCAGCAACTACAAGATGTACTACGTCAAATGGTAAACCTGCTTTGCTCTCATCTGACGAACTAATGAAGGGTAAAAAGGAAGACACCCCTGCAAATGTTGTCTCATATTATAGACCTAATAAGATTGTTTTTTTGTGTTTTTGTTTTTCATGTATACCTATATGTCAGGTTACTCACAGATGTGGACAATATATATACATATCTCTATTATTCATGACCAACAAGAAAAGTTAAGGTTGACTAGTTTTGTTCAAGAAACATTGTACTGGTTGACTGTTGAAATAGTATATATTTATAATTAATGTTTTTGAGTGTTTGTCTTATCTTAGATACTGCAAATATCATCCTTAAATCTATGGATCTCAAGTCATTTACTATTTCGTGCTGGAACATCCAAGGTATAAGATCTGCTTTCGGTCTTAAAAGCCAAAATATTGATTTTATTAGAGAAGTTCTCGATTCTGATGTTATTGTTCTACAAGAAACATGGAATAGAAACGGACCAACTGGCTGTCCTTTAGGCTACAGGGAGATTATTGTCCCATCTACTAAATTAAAAGGAGTCAACTGTGGCAGAGACTCAGGAGGAATGCTGATCTGGTTCAAAACAGAACTAACTCACGCAATTGAAATAATCAAAACAGAAGAATTCTTTATTTGGCTGAAAATCAAAAAAGAGGCTACCTCCAGTGATAAAAATATATTCTTATGTGCTGCCTATATCCCACCTTCAGAATCACCTTACTACAACGAGGAAAGCTTCTCTATCTTAGAAGAGGAGATCAGTAAATATCAAGCCCAAGGAAATGTAGTAATCACTGGGGATCTTAATGCTAGAACCGGAGAAGATCCAGACAACTTAGACACACAGGGAGATAAACACATGAATACAAACATCAGCATTCCCCTCCCCTCATACCCTTCTAGGAAGAACTTTGATAAAATAAAAAACAAAAATGGGAAAGAACTACTGCAACTCTGTCGAACACTGGGTCTATAAACAAAACACTGGGTCAATGTACAAAAATAACAAGTGCGCAGTAAAAATTGGACAACAACAAACAGATGACTTTACCCAATGGCGTGGTGTTAAGCAAGGAAACAACATGAGCTCAACCCTGTTTAACATCTATATTAATGAATTGCCCAAAAGACTTGAAGAATCAACAGCCCCTGGACTCACCCTTGAAGACATCGAAATAAAATGCCTTTTATATGCAGATGATTTGGTCCTACTATCACCAACAAAAGAAGGCCTACAGCAACACTTAGACATTCTACATCAATTCTGCCAGAACTGGGCATTGTCAGTCAACCTAAAAAGACAAAAATTATGATATTCCAGAAAAGATCCAGATGCCAAAAAAACAGATACACCTTTCGATTAGGCCCCACACACATAGAACACACTCACACCTACACATATTTAGGACTAAAAATAAGCTCCACGGGAAACTTCAACCTGGCTGTGAATGAACTGAGAGACAAAGCAAGAAGAGCTTTTTATGCCATCAAAAGAAATATGAAATTAGACCAATTAGGATCTGGATAAAAATATTCAAATCAATAACTGAACCAATTGCATTATATGGATGTGAAGTATGGGGTCCGCTTACCAAACAAGAGTTTGAAAAATGGGACAAACACCCAATTGAGATTCTGCATGCAGAACTATGTAAGAGTATCCTTAGAGTACAGAGAAAAACCTCAACCAACGCATGCAGAGCAGAATTAGGCCAATTCCCTCTTTTAATAAATATCCAAAAACGAGCCACCACATTTTATAATCATTTAAAAACAAGTGACCCCAACTCTTACCACCACAAAGCTCTCCAATGCCAAGAGGCGACCATAGAGAAGAGTCACCTTAGTCAGTTGATTCTGAGACTAAATTCTCAGACCAACCCTAACCCAAATAACCCTCAGACAATCTGGCCCAACCAAATTAGCAAAAAAGGCAAAATATATCTCATATTGGAAAGACATTACAAAAAATCAAAGTAAACTCCAATGCTATTTGGCTCTAAACAGACAGTACACAGTGGCAAACTATCTGACCACTGTGACTGATAGAAAACTGAGGAAAACTTTAACAATGTATAGACTCAACGAGCACACCCTGGCCATAGAGACCGGTCACTGCGGGCCACTTTCTTTTCCCAAATCGAGGACAAGCATAAACAATTTAGAGAAACAAACGAAACAGAGAAAATGAAATACATACTGGGTGAGATAGACCAATGTGCCGTGTATGGGGCAAAATATGTCGCATCATGCCACACTCGTAGGGTCAGCCAGTTGACCCAACATTCTTAACACATCCACACACATCTTTACTACCTTGTAACTGATAAATGTTCATGTACATATGTTAAATTGTAATGACATTGTAGAGAGCGCGCGAGAGAGAGCGCGCGAGAGAGAGAGAGCGCGCGCGAGAGAGAGCGCGCGCGAGAGAGAGAGCGCGCGCGAGAGAGAGCGCGCGAGAGAGAGCGCGCGAGAGAGAGAGCGCGCGCGAGAGAGAGCGCGCGCGAGAGAGAGCGAGAGAGAGCGAGAGAGAGCGAGAGAGAGCGAGAGAGAGCGAGAGAGAGCGAGAGAGAGCGAGAAGATGCTGAGAGAAGATGCTGATTAAAGACCGGCATCATATCAGTCTTGGGGTTTCCATGTCAACAGCCACTGTGACCCAGGTGTTCAATAACGTTCCCATAGCCCCTGACCCAAATCCACAGCAGATTAATTTACACCACAGTTAATATGACAAGACAACATCTGGTACTAAATCCTTCATCATTTATATATAAGCCACAAAACAGCCAAGAAAAACTGGCATACATGGCATGCTAAGAGCAGAGAGGCTACAGAAAGAGGATGACTTCGTGTACATTCCAATCTCCTATTGGAATTTGCATGACCTACAGTGAAGCAAGAAAGTATTTGATCCCCTGCGGATTTTGTATGTTTGCCCACTGACAAACACATGATCAGTCTACAATTTTAATGGTAGGTTTATTGGAACAGTGAGGGACAGAATAACTACAAACCAAAACAACCAGAATAAAGCATTTCAAATAAGCTCTAAATTGATTTTCATTTTACTCCAATTTGCAAGATTTCTGTCTCCCAGGTGTCTTTTATACAAGTAACAAGCTGAGATTAGGTCCTGGAGTGGGCTAGCCCATAAAAAAACATCTGTGGAGGGAGCTGAAGATTCAAGTTGCCAAACGTCAGCCTCGAAACCTTAATGACTTGGAGAGGATCTGCAAAGAGCAGTGGGACAAAATCCCTCCTGAGATGCAAACATGGTGACCACCTACAAAAAAACATCTGAACTGAGTCTCTCACTGTTCAAATAAACCATTTAAATTATAGACTGATCATGTTTTTGTCAGTGGGCAACATACAAAATCAGCAGGGGATCAAATACGTTCTTCCTTCACTGTATTAGCTATGTGATAGATTACATAAGTACAGTACCTGGACACGCCCACTTGAAGTAAGACTCCCACCAAGATCTCCCCATCTGTAAAAACAAAAATGCAATCCTTGAACCAATCAAACTAGGGGGATTTTGACAGTTTAAAGCGTAATATTTAGGTGTACTTCAGCATAGTATTTCACCAACTAATTCAGACACTATAGGATGGTCTCAACCTATGTCTAGCCACAGGCTCTTCTACCCAAGGCCTTACATCACTAATGTTCCTTATCCAGATCTCAACATAATGGATTTGAACTCAAGGAACAGCATAAAAACTAGCTTCACTACAAGCCTCATAACAGATGCAACAGGTTATAGTGACGTCACATGAGGTTTCAGGCATAATCAAATTACTTTTGTTTACACTCTATTCTCATTTAAGAACCAACTTGCAGACATCTTAGACGGCTGGCACTTCTGAGTATAGCACCACCATGTGAGAAAGCTCAGAGCTAGTCAGAATGTCAGATGTCTGGAAGTTAGGGAGAAATCATAATCGACAAAGTAAGCGCATCGGGGACTGTGGAAGCACGTCCCCCCCCTGGGGCAGAGACCGGAGTGAACTCAACAACCCAGCCGGAGACGGAGAGTTAGTCGGTGTGTGTGTGTGGGCATTTCTTATGAGACCGCATGCATAAGAGGAAAGCCAGCGAGTGGGAGTGTGTTCGATAACACAGCATGAGGCTAATAAATACGGACCTTAAAAAAACATGGCCAACAAGTAATATAACCAGAAGGAAATGTCAATGTAATGTGATTAAGACATGCAGATTGAGAGGAACTCCCCCCCCTCTGCCCATCCACATGGAACTACATCTGCTCAGAAGGGTTAGAGAAAACCTGGTTCACCACACTTCTGAAAAACAAATTCACGCCAAACACACCCATCCTTTATCGATTACTGGATATGAATTCATATGGGAAGGGACACATCTAAAAATGGACTGCCATCACCAGTGCATGTTTCGGAAACATGATTTAATAATAGGACAAACGTTGTAATGGCTTCCTGAGAGACAGTCTAACCCAAATCCAATAAAAAACAAGATACAAATATAAATCAAAATGTAAAAACAGTTAAAAGGTTTAAAAGCCACCCGATTAGCACATGAGAATGAGGAGTGACCACGTAAGTGACCGTATGTAGCATTTTACCGCACCCTGATAGGGTGTGGACTGTTTGTGTGCGGGGAGGCTGAGCTCACCTCTCGTCTGGCCTGAGAGTGTGACAGTAGAAGTCAGAGCGGTTGATGAAGAAACCGGTCCTCTTGACCACGTTCTCTGCGATCATACTGAGGCGGTCCAGCACGTTACACAGCTTACTGAAACAGGGATGAAGACAGATGAAGAGAGTGTGCGAGAGTGAAAGAAACAGTAGAACGTAGACTCCTCTCTACTGTTAATGGTGTCAGTGTAAAGCCAGTTTTGGGCAATGAAGATTACCTAGGTAGTAGAAATACATCTAGTGAAAAATAAACAGGCAACAGTATTTGCAGTGTGGACCACTGTAATGAAGTTGCAAGTCTTCTGTACTGTAACTCATAAAGTAAATGGCCATTCTTGAAACAAATAGTGGCATATGTATATAAATGGAAAACATAGAATCATGTGGCTCTCCGCGCCAAACTGGCAGAGGTGTGGACTTGGGGGGGTGGGGAAAATACTTTACCTCAGATGATGGTTTGGAGCTAAGTTAACGGTGTGTAAGATGAAGTTACAGCTAGTGTCAATATTGTGTCCCTTCCTTAACCATTAAGGGTAAACGAAGGGAAATATAATCAGATTCTAGACCAGCGTTCCCCCATACATTTTGGTGTAACGGGCCATGTCCCAGGCAATGTAATCAATCCAGTGATCCGGAGGAAGGAACTGGTTGAGGTTGTTAACGGCCGGAAGGAGCGCCTCACTGAGAATCTTCTCGTGTTTCCTCTTCTCTCGTTTCTACACACAAAAATACAACAATGTTTTAATCTGTTAGCTACCTAAGTAAACTACTGCTCCTCTACTGATACTGTTTGACCTACACCTCCTATTCCTACTACTGCTCCTCCTACAGATACTGTTTGACCTACACCTCCTATTCCTACTACTGTTCCTCCTCTACTGATACTGTTTGACCTACACCTCCTATTCCTACTACTGTTCCTCTACTGATACTGTTTCACCTACACCTCCTATTCCTACTTCTGCTCCTCTACTGATACTGTTTGACCTACACCTCCTATTCCTACTTCTGCTCCTCCTACTATTCATTATCATATTACTTCATCTACTCCTATTTCATGTACTGTTCCTCCTACTCCTTCCACCCCTAATGCTAATGCAGCTCTTTCTCCTATACTCTTTTCTCCTATACTCTTTTCTCCTATACTCTTTTCTCCTATACTCTTTTCTCCTATACTCTTTTCTCCTATACTCTTTTCTCCTATTGTGCTAATATACTGCTCCTCCTACTAAAGCATGTTATTCCATCCCAGCAACAAAGAGGACACCTTAAAAGAAGAAGTGAGTCACAACCCAGCAACCAAGCAATAACATCTGCTCACATGGCATCACAGGTCGATGTTCCTCCCACAGTGTCTATGTTGCTTGTGTTGGTGGGTCTGTTTGTGTCTCCGTTAGTCTCTGTTCACATTAGAGGCAACACTCTGGATAGCCACACTAGCATCATCTAGACTGTCTGGCTCATGGGACCGCTAGGAGGATTCAGCAGGGTTTAAAAAAAATAATTTAATGTAGGACGTTTGTCCTCGTGAAGTTGTGTTACTGTGGTTGATAATAAAAATATATATATTTTCAAGGAATTGTTTTAAATATAGTACAGGATTCTTGATGTTGATTAAATGTTTTGTTCAAATAGGATAAGAATATGATTATTTGTTATAAATACTGAGTTCATTATCTCCTATCCTCATTCAAATCTCTTGGCTATGCAGTAGGCGTGACGTGTCGCAGAGCAAATGGTAGCTTTATTGGTTTTCCATCAGCTTTTGTAATGTATGCTCCATTTTCTAAGTCACTAACTCTTGTACTAAGAAAAAAAGCTTAAATGACGAAACCGAAATTTATGGATTCAATAAAATGGAAGACAACACTCTAACGAATCCACTGTGAGAGAGCCGGATGCCGCATCCCCATTAGCCCTGATCAACCTATTAAATGCAGGTTGAAGTAGGAATGCAGCACTTTTATGTGGAACCATATATCACCTGCTACCAAACGTGCTTTCCCCTTCTCTCCTCTAAAAATTCGGCCTCAAAACGTCTCAGCGGTACTCAAAGTATACGTCAGCGTGGCATACCGTTTGTCTGGAGCGAGGGTAGCCAGGCAACTGTATCTCGCCCTTTTTCTGCTTCTCCGTCTTCTCCTTTCATCCCCACCGCTCGTTAGACCTTTTAAAACCCTCTTGCACTCATACCATTCAGCCACTTATCTGAAAACACACACGGCCCTCTGTGTGTCAAACCACCAGCCAAATTGCCCCCTTTTCAGCGCAGACGGTACGCACCCACGCATGCAAACACTCGTCCGAACATGGTCCAACAAGCCAAGCACATGCAGCGCATACGCGCTCTACACATTATGCAAAAGTGTGCGTGCAAACGCACGGACGTAATGCACCAGATAAAGGAAGATTTTAGTGGATTTTCCATCAACACCAATGAATCTCACCCACTCTCTTGAATCACACAGGGGGAATCAATTTGATTAAGATATGACTCTCTCATCCTCTGTCCCCTGCCTCCACATGGCCAAAGCTTGTGCAGACAAAGGAGGGTTGTGATCGGCTTTTCCAGGCCAATTCTGGACCCCGGCGCTCAAATACAAGGCTTATGTGTGTACGTGTGTGTGTGTGTGTATGAAGGTGTGTTGTCAAACAGCTTGCAATCACTAGCGCCTAACTAGTTCCATCCTTTCGATATTCCTCTTTGTGAGAGTAACCACAGCAACCGTTATTTTCCAATGGACTGACACTGCTACAGGTTTACAAGCTAGGTCTTATTAGAGACCAAAAACTCAAACATGCATGTGGATTCCTTATCAGCCAGCCAATCTTTCTTTGGGTGAGTTATGAACTGTTCTGAAAGCTTATTTGATTCACCGCAAAGCAAGTAATGTTCTTAAATGCTTTGGGATTAACACAATTGTTTGAACACACTTTGCAAAGCAAACTAGAGTGTTACCTTTGTATGAAAGAAAGATGTGCAAGAGTGATGGCAACATGGCTGAGACCTACTGTGGCATGTCACAGCGACAGACTAGTGCAAAGGCTTCAATCATGGTTCCCAAGATGGAGAACCATATTAACACATGGTTGTGAATTCATGACAATTGGCAATGGGAGGATTAGCGTAAACTTTTGATAGGTCAGCAGAAAACTCGGCAATGCTTTTTGACTGGGGAATAAAAAAGAGCAAAAGTTCCTCAAGACCATATGTGCCAGTGAATGCTTCCTGGTTGAGCAAAGTACGATCTGTTGTTTATCAAGGTGTGTGGTTTTAGAAGGGGAGAAAAATATGACATACCCACATACATCTGTGTGGAACGCAATAAACCAATTCTAAAATGTCAGAGGAAGACTCAAGTCTGATATAAATGCAATGTCTTTGTTGAGCTATGACATCATTGAATAATAATAGAAATTGGACATTCGTAGGAAAGCCATTTACTCTAATAACATTATATTCACAAAAGACTTTGAGGTCTGAGGTGCCGTGCGACAGTAACAAGGGTCAGTGATGCGAAGTGCTGTTACCTTGACGAGGTTGAGGATAATGATGGGTGAACCAAACCGCTGAAGCATCTGGTCAAAATGGAGGGCGGCTACATAGGCGTAGGGGTCAGCCTGGTCCACTAGAGACACAGAGGGTTCAAAGGTCAGTAAAAAGTGGTAGTTACATGGGTACAGTGGTTGGCCTGGACCTAGAAAACTGAGTAACCACACTGTGCTACACATTCTATTGAAAGGGAAAATAAAGAGTGACAGACATTGTATTTGATTACACATCGTTTTATTTTCATGAATGCTCAAAACTAGTTCTCCAATGGTTCTCTCTAGCAATTAATGTGAACCGATGAACCAAAATATTATGACCACTAGAAAGTGAATCAAATAACGATGATTATCTTCTAACAAGGGCACATGTCAATGTCTGGGTAGATAAGATGGTAAGCGAACACTTAGTCTTTGTAGTCAACATCTCCTGAATACAGGAGAAAAAGTAAAAACCTGAGCGACATTGACAAAGGCCAAAATGTTATGGCCAGAAGACTGGGTCAGAGCATCTCCTGAAACGGCAATGCTTGTGGGGTGCTCGCTGTCAGCAGTGGTGAGTACCTACCAACAGTGGTCCAACGACTGACAAACCACAAACCAGAGACAGGGTGTTTTGCACCCAAGGCTCATAAATGCACAAGGGCAATAAAGGCTATTCCATCCGTTCCGAACCAACACAGCTTTTCATTCAGACCAATCCACGACAGCTCCACCTTACAGTTTACAGAACTTGATCAATCTCCTGCTAATGTGTTGGAGCCAGATACCAACAGGATATCTTCTATCGGGGTCTTGTTGAGTCTAGGCGCTGGTAATGGCAAAATGATTAACCGTGAAAAAACGTTTGCGTGAGAATCGTAATACCTCTGGAACTGATGTACTGTGATTATATCTTATTGTAAGTCTTGGGAATACAAAACATCGTCCATGATTACAATACAACAATAGTAATTATAAATATATGATCATTATTACAAGGCAACTAATATGAAAATAACGTCAACCTCGTTTGGGTGTCATCCCCTGCTTTTAATCTTAGACGATGTTTTGTTTCCGTGGTGTGACTACCTGAGGCCTTCAAACAAATCTCCACGGCAGCAACCAACCTAGCAACGGCCTATTCAGGCGATCAAAGGGATGTGAAGATGTGGGTCAGTTGCACATGATTTTCCCCTCATTTTCAGTTAACGAGGACCCAACACCAAACCAAAGTGCACCCACCGTTTGCTATTCACCTGATATTCGTTAAACTGTAGCAACCCTAACCCCATCGATTTAGGCCAGCGGTAATTGGGCGATGGCGTAACCAGGAATATTCAGGACAAGGGACAATTTGCCTTGGGTGTTCACGCTAAAAACATTTCGACTAAAAGCATTAGTCATCCCTCCTGAATTAGTTATTCGTGCTACTTGTCATAAAGATATCGGGAGCAGTGTGTAACCGCAGTTTGTCTTATTGTCACGGCTGATTTGTTCTGTTGTTAATGCAATCTCTATGCAAAGACATTGTGTTTTGTCACACTCAAGTCTCAATTCTTACCTGAATACCCACCGTGCCTGGTTTCTCATGTAGCCGTAATCTGGGTTTGACAGGCTTTGTTCTTGAACAGGAAATGACATGTCATTGGACACCTTTGTGCCTAGGGGCATTTACGTGTGTGCCCAATATTAAAGGCCAACATCATGATTCAGAACTGTATTTTAAGAAACAAGTAGGTAGAGCTTAGATTTCAATTACAATAAGATGCAATGAACTGTCTGGAAAAAGTTCCAGTGATTCTGCCTCAGTAAGCCGTGTCACTGGGAAATTAGGCTTCAAATCCAGCTCTTCTGAGTCCCGTTGATGGAGGTGCAATTGGCCAGCACCGTCAGGGATGAGGGGGTTAGCAAACAAATCACGTTTCGCATGTGTGATTTTTTTTGGAAATGGTCTCAGTACATGCAGCGGTTGGTGGGGTCGGTGTCGGAACAGGTCGGCTTGCCTCATTGAACCCTTTCACCTCGCTCTTCACTGAGGCTAGGTCTCAAGTGTGAATTGGACTTGAAATCGAAGAACGAAGAAAAAGGGGTAAATTAGTTCATAGAAAGAAAAAAACTTGGAGAAAACACAAACAGAGTCTAGATATAATCTAGAGTATGTAAAAACAATCTATGTATGTAAACGCCGGCCAAACGTACCCCCGGGGAGAGGAAAATGAGGACACACTTATCCTGCTTGAGTTTTAATGAGAAAGGAAGATGGATGGAAATGGTGAGAGCGGGCGAGCGATGTACCCCAGGATCTCATCACCAACACAATGGTTCCCAGGGAGAGCCCTTCAGTAAAACCAGCAGCAGCTCTTTCTAATGCATTTATTCTGCTGATTATCCCCTCAGCTCTTTGGGGTCAAACCGTGTCATCTTTGGGCACCAATACTTGATCTGTAACAATACTTTATTTTAAATAGAAAGAAACTGTTATTCAAATGTTATAGTATTGGGTATACCAAACCCCGTTAACAGGTCATAGGGGTGGGTTAACGTGTTCAGTAATCTTCTCTAGATTTGTTTCAGAATCAGGTTTATTCACCAAGTCTGTTTACACGCACAAGGAATTTGTGCGCATCTCATGAACAAGTTAGGCTACACATTTTTTACGGTCCCATCTCTGAAAGATAGGAACGTAAAAATCACACACATGGCATCAATCGAAACATAAGATGTCCAGAATAAATACAAATCTGTGAACAAGGACTGGCTTTAAATCAAAATCGTTAAGAAGAACACCAAACTATTCTTACTAATCTTTACTATTGCTATTTTCTACACAGAGGACCTTCCAACATGATTTCCTGATTCTCTTCTGAACTTCCAAACACCTTTCTGATGCTTTTCAGTCACGATAAACTTTAATTGATTCAGACTAAAGAACTGGCAGATCACATCACAGCCTCATTGTCAAATAGTAACGCTCGTTGACCAGGAACCAGGCATTTTTCACAGCTCCCCGTCGGAGACCTTTCTTCACCTGTTTAATACAAACCCACAGTTTCTATCGTTATTCTCCGACTCAACTCAAACCTCTTCACTTTCTGCACATTTGGTTGTGTTGGTAAGTTACAGTTAATAATTACATACCAACATCCCTTCTTTAATGTTGTCGCTCCTTTTGCTGAACTTCATGTGAACGTTTTATGTAACGGCCTATTAGTCTTTTTAGATTAAATTCAACTGTGCAAGTACAGTACAACGAAATGCAGTTTGCATCCAACCAGAAGAGCAAAAAATGAGTGCAAAAATGATATGCAGGACAGTGTGTCAATAAGCTGATGTACGAGTCAAATTAGTGGGCCCGGCCCACTTTGTCCCCCCCACAGCATTTCAATCGGATGGAAATGTGGGGCCTCACAACCACGACGCACTGGGTAAGAAGATGCTGCATTCAAAAACTGCAGAAGCAAGAGACTTAATACGATGGTGAATATGTACTTAATTCAGCAGCTACTTAAAAGCTTTGCGCCGCAAACAACTCACTTGGAAAAATAATTATTTGTAATTAAAGGAATGTTCAACTGCATAGTTTTTTTAGGGTAAACATTTATTTTGAAAATGATGCATGCAACACAGTCCAAAGAAGTTGGGACAGGGGCAATTTAGGACTAATACCAATGTGACAACTTGAAATAAGAAGGGGATGCGAAACCGGTGAGACAATTAGGTAATGATAAGAAGCCTCCAAAAAAGGCCTAATTATTCAGGAGCAAGAATGGGTTGAGGCTCACCAATCAGATGCATCAGATGCATCAGCAAATAATCCAACACTTTGAGAACAACATTCTCATCTCATCTCATCTCATCTTCAACCGCTTATCCTGGGTCGGGTCGCGGGGGTAGCAGCTCTAGCAGGGGACCCCAAACTTCCCTTTCCCGGGCAACATTAGCCAGCTCTGACTGGGGAATCCCGAGGCGTTCCCAGGCCAGTGTGGAGATATAATCTCTCCACCTAGTCCTGGGTCTTCCCCGAGGTCTCCTCCCAGCTGGACGTGCCTGGAACACCTCTCTAGGGAGGCGCCCAGGTGGCATTCTTACAAGATGCCCGAACCACCTCAACTGGCTCCTTTCTATGCAAAGGAGCAGCGGCTCTACTCCGAGTTCCTCTCGGATGACTGAGCTTCTCACCCTATCCCTAAGGGAGAGGCCAGCCACCTTTCTGAGAAAACCCATTTCGGCCGCTTGTACCCGCGATCTCGTTCTTTCGGTCATGACCCAGCTTTCATGACCATAGGTGAGGGTAGGAACAAAGATTGACCGGTAGATCGAGAGCTTTGCCTTTCGGCTCAGCTCTCTTTTCGTCACAACGGTGCGGTGAAGCGAATGCAACACCGCCCCCGCTGCTCCGATCCTCCGACCAAACTCCCGCTCCATTGTTCCCTCACTCGCGAACAGGACCCCGAGGTACTTGAACTCCTTCACTTGGAGTAAGGACTCATTCCCTACCCGGAGTAGGCACTCCACCGGTTTCCTGCTGAGAGTCATGGCCTCAGATTTAGAGGTGCTAACCCTCATCCCAGCCGCTTCACACTCGGCTGCGAACCGATCCAGTGAGTGCTGAAGGTCACCGACCGATGAGGCCATCAGGACCACATCATCCGCAAAAAGCAGTGATGTGACCATCAGCCCACCGAACGGGAACCCCTCCCCCCATGACTACGCCTTGATATCCTGTCCATGAATATTACAAACAGGATTGGTGACAAAGCGCAGCCCTGGCGGAGGCCAACCCCCACCGGGAACGAATCCGACTTACTGCCGAGGACACGGACACAGCTCATGCTTTGAGCGTACAGAGATTGGATGGCCCTGAGAAGAGACCCCCTCACCCCATACTCCCGCAGCACCTCCCACAAAAGATCCCGGGGTACCCGGTCATACGCCTTCTCCAGATCCACAAAACACATGTAGACTGGATGGGCATACTCCCAGGCCCCCTCCAGGATCCTTGCGAGAGTAAAGAGCTGGTCCGTGGTTCCCGGCCAGGACGAAAACCGCATTGTTCCTCTTCAATCTGAGGTTCGACTATTGGCCGAACCCTCCTTTCCAGCACTTTGGAGTACACTTTACCAGGGAGGCTGAGGAGTGTGATACCTCTATAATTGGCACACACTCTCTGGTCCCCCTTTTAAAGAGGGGAACCACCACCCCGGTCTGCCACTCCTCTGGCACTGTCCCAGACTTCCATGCAATGTTGAAGAGGCGTGTCAACCAAGACAGCCCTTCCCCACCCAAAGCTTTTAGCATTTCTGGACGAATCTCATCAGTCCCTGGGGCTTTGCCACTGTGGAGTTGTTTGAATACCTCAGCGACTTCCCCCAGGGAAACTGACGATGACCCTCCATCAGCCTCCAGCTCTGCCTCTGTACTAGAGGGCGTGTAGGTCGGATTCAGGAGTTCCTCAAAATGCTCTTTCCAGCGCCCGATCACATCATCAGTTGAGGTCAACAGTGTCCCATCCTTACTGTACACAGCTTGGATGGTTCCCGTTTTCCCCTTCTGAGGTGCCGAACGGTTTTCCAGAAGCATTTTGGTGCCGACCGAAAGTCCTTCTCCATAGCTTCTCCAAACTTCTCCCACACCCGCTGCTTTGCCTCTGACACGGCAGCGGCTGCAGCCCTTCGGGCCTGTCGGTACCCTGCAACTGCCTCCGGAGTCCCCAGGGCTAGCATATCCCTGAAGGCCTCCTTCTTCAGTCGGACAGCTTCCCTGACCACCGTGGTCCACCACGGTGTTCTAGGGTTACCACCCCTTGAGGCACCTAGGACCTTGAGACCACAGCTCACCGCCGCAGCTTCAGCAATAGAAGCTTTGAACATTGCCCACTCAGGTTCAATGCCCCCAACCTCCACAGGGATGCCTGAAAAGCTCCGCCGGAGGTGTGAGTTGAAGATCTTTCGGACAGGGGCCTCCTCCAGACGTTCCCAGTTCACCCGCACCACCCGTTTGGGCTTACCTGGTCTGTCCAAAGTCTTTCCCCACCCTCTGATCCAACTCACTACCAGATGGTGATCAGTTGACAGCTCTGCCCAACATTCCCCAAAGACAAATGTAAAAGAATTAAAAGATTCAAGGTATCATAAAATCTCAGTGCATAAAGTGCGAGGCCAAATAACACTTCTGAATGCACGTGATCTTCGAACTCTCACACGTCCCGATCTTAAAACCTGTCATGAGTCGGTAATGTACATGTATATGTAATGACATGGGCTCAGGAATACTTTGGTAAACTTTTTTCAGTCAACACCATTCGCCGCTGCATCCACATTTACTTTGAAAAGCAGTAGCCACACATCAACACCGTCCAGAAGTGCTGCCGACCTCTCTGGGATCAGTCTCAACAGAGATGAACAGCAGCACTGGGGAATCGTGTTTTGTGGTCTGAAGAGTCAAGATTTGAAATAGTTTTAGCCGCGTTTTATTAAGCCCAAAATGAGGCAGAAAAGATCCCGTACAGTAATAATTAAAAATATATATATCACCAGTAATAACTAAATAATATGAATATATTAACGTACAGAAATAACTGAATAATATAAATATATTTACATACAGAAATAACAAAATAATATAAATATATAAGTACAGTCACAACTAATAATATAAATATATGTACGTACAGTCATACCTAAAAAATATCAATGTGTATGTACATTAAT
The DNA here is from genome assembly GCA_029465975.1 of Dallia pectoralis. Lineage (NCBI taxonomy): Eukaryota > Metazoa > Chordata > Actinopteri > Esociformes > Umbridae > Dallia > Dallia pectoralis. The sequence continues at coordinate 21,140,610 of CM055734.1, read as the reverse complement.
AACTAAATAATATAAATATATGCATGTACAGTAGCACATGTGAACAAATCCATAAAGAATGAATGGGGAAAATGGCTTCTTTAGTGACTAAACGTTTAATAACTGTTAAAAGAACAGTCGACTGTCCCATCTTTTTTGGAGTATGTTACATAAATCAGATTTTAAATGTGGGTAAATTTTGAATAACGTGTTAATGATGTGTATTCAATATAGTACAGGCTGAATTGAATTTTCAAATGCCCCTTTCTGTCTATTTTTGTGCATTTTCCAAACTGTCCCAACTTTTTTTTTGGAATCTGGGTTGTACATTATAGCTCTAATAATTACAGGTCAAACTGGTCCAACTTATCCATTGAAAAATTTGCTAAACAACTTGTTGCCGGCCAATGTGACCGTCAGCATTATATTTCCCCGGACATTTCAGGAATCTACAAGACTTTCCTAAGAACTAAAGAAAATGCTATTATATGTAATTGCACTGACGGTTTGAACATTTCAAAATCAGTCCAATAAACAAAACCTAGCTATTTGTGTAGGCCACTGTGTGTATTATCTAATAAATGTCAACAAGTGCACCCTAATTTACCATTACTGGTCAACCTCAAAATTGCATTAATTTCAGTTGCATTTGATGTGCAACACCCAGAACCATTACCTGCTTTAATGAAGTCAACACAAACCTTTGTGGCACAATGGGCTACGCAGTCTGTCCATCTTTTCTCCTAGCAAAGCACCTAACATAGCAGCACTGGAGGCTGGGATCTCTTCCTACATCTGACATGTGTTTAAGAGCCCTGTTCATGTACTTCAAATAAACAAACCCGAGTATGCTTTAGCCAATAAAAAGAAGTCCTTTCAGAAAGTATGGAGACCAGTGTTGGATTAATTGTTGATTGATGATTGAGTTCTCTCGGCTCATGTGTTGTACCAAATGAAAAACATTTAAAACAGAAAAACACACATTGATCTTTATGGAAGGCTGGAACCTCAAAACTTACTAAGTAATAGTAATGATTTTAAAATCTTTTGCACAGGTTTTGGTAAACCTGATTGAAATTTGTAACACTGTTGTTTACACTACCCTTCAGAAGCTTGGGGTCACTAAGACATGTCCATGTTTTTTGAAAGATAAGCAACCTTTTTACCCATTAAATTAATTAATTATCAAGGATACAGTGTAGACATTGTTAATGTTATAAATGATTATTGTAGCTACGATATAAAAAAAATGATGCCCAATATCAGCAACCATCCCTCCTGTGTTCAAATGGCACATTGTGTTTGCTAAATGAAGTTTATCATTTTGAAAGGATTACTCATCAATACAAAACCCTTTTGTAATTATGTTTGCACTGCTGAAAACGGCTGTGCTGATTAAACAAGGAATAAAACTGTCTTTTGAATCTATCTTTTGAAACTGGTCTATTCTTGTTCTAAGAAATTTAAGCAATTCCAAGCAAGATATTTTAAGAAACTGAAGATCTATAGTGAAGGAAGAAAGGATTACATCTCCTGCTGATATTGTACGTTTGCCTACTGACAAACACATGATCAGTCGATAATTTTAATGGTAGTTTTATTTAAAACAGAATAACAATAAAATCCATAAAAACAAAATTTAAATAAGTTATAAATTGATTTGCATTTTACTGTGCAAATAAGTCAAATAAGTATTTGATTCCCTGTCAATCAGCAAGATTTCAGGCTCCCAGGTGTCGTTTATAGGTAACAAGCTAAGATTAGGAGCACTCTCTTAAAAGGAGTGCTCTTAATATTAACTTGATACCTGTATAATATACACCTGTCCACAGATGCAATCAATCAAGACCAAAGAGCTGTCAAAGGATGTCATGATCAAGGTTGTAGTCCTACACAAGGCTGGAATGGGCTACAAGACCATCGCCAGGCAGCTTGGTGAGAAGGTGACAACAGTTGGTGAACTTATTTAAAAAACGTTGTTATGGATTTTTTGTTGTTATTCTGTTTAAATAAACCTTAAAACCATAGACTGATCATGTCTTTGTCAGTGGGGAAACTTTCAAAATTAGCACGGGATCAAATGTTTTCTTCCTTCACTGTATTATATTCGTGTTAACTTCATTGTGCTATTTGTGTTGTTAACTTCATGCATTCGCTTCTGCTCAATTTTATAAAGGGTGCCAATACTTCTTAAGACAAACATACGGATATTTACACTATATGTATCTCTATATCTCTCTCGCTCTATATATATATATATATATATATATATAATTATTTGTAAGTCTATTTTAAAAGTTGGGTAATAAAGGTATGTCCAAAGACCAGTGGGATAGATTAATATATAGTATTATATTAATACCATTATCACAACTAACACTTGGCTGAGAAGTATTATACAAAAAATCATAGTATTATTTTATAACAACCAGTCCAAAAGGTATATAAACAAGTGTCTTACGTCGTATGGGAGGTTTAGGCATCATGGTGGAGATGTCCTGGGACCAATAGAGCGGTACGGAACCCCGGACCTGAACGTAAGAGGAGTAGCTCCCCGCCTTGAATGACATCACTGACGCATCGTGGATCATCTGCTCCGTCTCCACCTCATTGGCTACGTTGCCCTAGAGAGGACAGGATGGAAACACGTTTTCTGAGAAAATCACATGGCTCTGCGAACTTCTCCACCGCCCAGTATTTGTTTGGTTTTTCACTAAGGCTTCTCCCTAAACATAACCCATAATGCCTTAACCCAAATGTCACCTAACCCGATGCCCAGTTGTAAAATGTATCCTAAACCTAATACCAATTGCTTAACTTAAACTACAGCCATTGACCGTTGGCGTTGCAATCAGCATCAAAATAAAAGATAGTTTGTATCACAGCAAATTGCATTATCCAAACTTCAAAAATTTGACTGTCTTGTAAATGTTTGTTTTTTTGCTGTAAAAGATCAAAAACGTTGGCGCAAACGGCAACGCAACCCTTAATATATCTGCGCCATTACTCTAAAATCACATTGTCCAAAAATTTTTCAGTATGTATAATTTGTGGGGACGTTTGCTTTCCACAAGTACCGACAGACCCGGATCACAAACACCACATTAACTTTATCCTCAATTGTCCAGCTGGTATCATGATAGACTATGTCATTAGCCCTGTTTCTGTGACATGGAGGTGAGACGGATATTACCTCGCAGTTGGCGCCTCTCTTGAGGAAACGGGTGCCAGCAAATTTACTGGAGCGCCTGGCGATTAGGGTGATGTGAACCGGACGGCCGTAGATCAACAGCTCTTCACGAATATGTTAAGGTGGACCACGCCGACGTAAACAAATTATACAAACAATAACAACTTCCTTTTTTACATTTTACAAACGGTGCATCCATTTTCTGAATTAAAATCAAATTGAGCCCCAACCTGCTAATGATTATTCCACCGCCACCTTTTTCTCTCCACTCTCTCGGATGTCGGGTTAACCTTCGTCATTACCATTGCCTGCTGTCTTTTTCACCCCTCCCCATGCATCTTTTCAAGTCTTTCTCTGCTGGGGTCTTTCTGGGAAAAGCCCCCAGGGAAAATATTCTGAGAACCCATTTTCTGTAGCCAGCCTCAGATATTTTACCAATACACATGAACACAGCTCCATGCAATATATCATTTTTTGCTGTAATCAACTGACACTCACTCACTTTCCTCTTTCAACCCTCAGCGCCTAGGAGAAACATAGAGGTGACTAGGGGGGAAAGATCCAAAAGAGATTCATTAACTCAAGCATATTAAAAGGTCAAATGGAACAACAGTCCAGTCATTAGCAACAACCTCTCAATATGAAGTGCTGCAGTGTGCGATTATCATTTCTTAATGTCTGCTTATAGATCTCTGTCCTGACAAACTTTAATCATATCCCTCATTTGAGAAACCACTTTAATCAGATTCAGTTATTCCCCACCATTTCTACCCAAGCATCGAATCTCAAATAGAAATAAACCATGCATAGATATTACCAATGTGGGCATTTATTTGGTTGGAATGGGGTGTCTCTGGCTTAGCAGAGACATTAGCTGTGCTTTACTCATCCAAACAAGGCTCTAGCTAATCTGATCAAATAATATGCAAAACACCAGATGGGCAACTAAAGTCAACACTGTACTGTTTACACAATGGATAACCATTTCTTAATTGACATCTTTGTGTTTATATATAGGACATTAATGCAGGGGAGTGAGGAAACAAAAGCACCTCCGTTGGTTATTCCATGTGTTGTGGAACGAGGAGGCAGAAGGACAAGCGCTACACGAGACAGACGAGGGGTTGTGGAGGGAAAAAACACCCAGGAGAATCGGAGCCATGAATATTTGAGAGACAAATAGAAGTAGGAGGACAAAGCAAACTCCAACATGCATCATCAGGGAGAAGAGACAGGGATATAGAGACAGAGGAAGAGACAGGGATATGGAGACAGAAGAAGAAAGAGACAGAGGATATAAAGACAGAGGAAGAAAGAGACAGAGGATATAAAGACAGAGGAAGAAAGAGACAGAGGATATAAAGACAGAGGAAGAGAAAAGGATATAAAGACAGAAGAAGAAAGAGACAGGGATATAGAGGAAGAGAAAAGGATATAAAGACAGAGGAAGAAAGAGACAGAGGAAAAAAGAGAAAAGGAGATCCAAAGAAACAAAGAGAACAAAACTGAAGAGCAAGAAACCGATCGAGAAGGAGACAAACGAAGACAGATGAAGAGAGAAAATGTGAGTTATTTGACCTGCTTGTGAAAAGGGTGCTTCAGAAACCGGGTTTGAAAGGAAAAGGCACGAGGGGTCACAGATTCCATACAAGGACACAAAGCACCAAGTCACCGTCGCAAAAGGCTCGAAAAAAGGCTCCCTAAACCTACCCACATGGCCTATGCACATTTACAGCATGTTGCTCAGGAAAGAATGTTTAAGGAAAAGGATACTGGACTGGCCACAGAAACCATGGATGATGTACATGAGCCAATCAGGATGCACAATGTCCTTGATGCGCTCCAGGAGCTTGCCGTTCCAGACGTACTTGGCGTAGGGCTCGTTCCGAAGGCCGTGGACCACTGCGATGGAACCGTGACAAGAAAACAAAACAAAGCCAGATCATCTTACATGGATGAGATTAAGAATGATTGCGTGGTTTATCAAGGATATAACCAATTACAACATAGAAACAGAATCAAGGATTGCTAGCTCAGACAAATAAAAGCCTTGGGACAGTAATGACGTACCGAACAACTGTGTAAAGCTGGTGAATGGATTGAAGAGAAGCCAGACAAGTTCTGGAAAAGCACTTTTTGCTACTGTAAAAACTATTTTTTTCATTTTATTTGTGGCCTGAGCATAGGCTTCTTCTTCCTGGGGTTAATTTAATTTCCTCTAATTTAGTAAAGCCTCTTAATTTGGTGCGAAATGCAGTATGGAGCACATCAATGTTTATACTGTACAATGCATCATGTGTGAAATGCACGAATGGTTGTATGCAAACTGCATTGTGCTGTACTTGTACTGTTCAATGACAAAGTTTAATCTAAATGGATAGCTCATGTAGGTGGAAAGGGCAGGTGCTGACCTTGAGTGGGCAGGCCCTCCTCCTCGAAGATATCAAAACTGTCCTGCTTGCTGCTCTGGGGGTGCACCTCCTCCCCGTCGCCCGGGCGACACGGACTATGCAGTAGTGTCAGGTTGTACTGCAAAGAGTGGCTCAGGTCATAGCTGTAGCTGTAAGGGAGGGGGGTGATCGTAGGGGAAAAGGTCAACATGTATGGTCAGCAGTGGTGCTAATCAGAGTTAATGGGGAAGATGGGTGGAGGAATAATTCACATTGATCAAGGAATGATGTAAAACCTAATTAAATTAACAAACTAATAAGAGTACAAAAAGTCTTATCAACCAGGTAGATAGAATTCTGAATGCTGATTGGCTAATAGTGGTCAAAGAAATATTACAGGAATGAAATTACATAGAAACCCATTTAATAGCAATTCAGCTCAGGGATTTGTGATATATTGCTTATTTACCAGGGTTCATTCTTGTATCCAGGCATTATATGATGCGTCTTTGCCGTGGAACGTCACGCCTAAGAGCGGCTAGTAGCCATAGTATATTTTCCAGACACACTACCTTCTCATGCGTCATAACCGCATAGCAAACTACATGGTTTGAATCCAAATCTCTACACTTGCTACATTATTATTTATTGCATGTATATTTAGCCAAATTTTTCCCCCCTTAAATGATTACCGCATTGACGTCTTGTGCCATGTCACAAGAATCTGGTTATTCAGAATGACGCTATGTTATTCGGTGCATTTGAGAAATGAAATACTTTGACTTTGGTATATTGGCCATATATCCCAATTCCCTGTCCATTATTGCTTTTTTCTAGCAATAACATTTGCAGGAACCGAACTGAGTAGAGTACAGTAGTGATCGCATTATTAACTCGACATCCTCCAGTTCTTAGGTAATCTGTCAAGAGCACAAATAACCACATGGCAGCTCATTTTGTGCACTGTTGGCCAATAACGAGTTGAGAAGTGATGTGACAAGTCTGCCTGGTATTGTTTTTTAACAATTAAAAATTGGAGCGTATTACTCAAGTGAAGAAGTGGACAAATGTACCTATATTGCCGAAATGCTTCTTCTGGAATTTAATGTCAAGAAAAAATTGGAGCGAAATATCAACAAACTGTACAATAATGCTACATAACTATTATTTTTCAATTAAGCGAAGTAGGCATCATGTTTTTGTCAAAGTCTTTCAACTTGGGAAAACACCACACTGATATTTAGAACTTGCAGCAATCTGTGGCCCAGTGGTGACTTTAGGCCAACTGGAGAACTTGGAGAGCTTTAGTTTACAAACACATAAATCCCCCCAATCTTGCAGAAAAAAACAACAACAAGATGCTTACCTAAAGTAGAAGTTGCTGGATAGGTCCACGTTCTGAAAGATCCTCACGTATCTAAAACAAGACAAATAAACCAAATCCCAATGACTAATACTAGTAATGGAAGTAATTTACGTAACTTTGTGCCCAGTTTTGTTTAGCAGGAAACAATATTCCTTCTACAGACATTGGATAGCGTTGGGGGGGTTTGTTTTCTTAATTAAAAAGAAAAAAGGCATTCCCAGTGCACTGCAGACTTGTGTACTGAGTGACCCTTGACCCTTATCCCATCACCCTTGGATGGTGGGTTAGTCCACTCATCATCCAGCACAGCAGTCATCAGACAAGGTGTGGAACACTTTAATTGCTCACCAAACTAAGGATGTCGTGTATGTCTGTGTGTGTGTGTCTGTGTGTGCTTTTATTACTATGTGGGGACATTGACCTGACAGCACACTCACAGTGTGGGGACTCAAAACTTTGTGGGGACTCAAAGTCAGGTCCCGATTTGGTTTTCTATTGAAATCAAGTCAGGAGGCGTTTCTAATATGCCTAGAGAAAAAATGTGACTAAGTCCCAAAAGACACATTTACAAGTGTTTTGTGTGTGCGCGTGTGCGTGTGTGCTAGGGGGAATTGCTCTTGGGCGCTTGCTATAGTCTGAAAGTGGTACTGCAGGCACAAACATTTCACGAACCATTAGCTAATCCAATGCTGGGAAGTCACGTGGTACGATAGCATATGATAGAAAGATGGGACTGAGATCGGACAATTTGTCACATCAAGATAAAAGGTAATGTTAATATGAATTTGTTCAAAACTGTGTAGTAATATTTGATTGACAATTGACTTGGATGTATTAAAAATGTAAACATTTTTGTTATAAAATTTGAACTAGATATTTTTAATGTTGAGTTAACTACTGTTAGACTTCTTGGTAACAATCTAAAAGCTATCTAGCTAGCCAGTTTAACCTTAATTTATGTTAGCTAAATAGATAGCCTGCGCTATATATGCTGTATTACCCAACATCATATGCATGTATTCTTGTACAGGAATTTAGGTGGCTTTCGTTTTTTACTAACAAATTTACTGATGTGTGTTAGCAGTCTACGATTGTATTTTATTTATTTTGATAAATCCAATAAAACCTTTTAGTGCGAAATGCATGCAAACGTATAGGAAGTTGTAGTTTCCAACAGTTGAAGTTTGCCATAGTTATAGCCACCAACGCGGATATTAACTGAAATTGACACAATTCATTGCACTGATCCCGGATGTCTATTTCCAGCTTGTGATTCTGATCCTAGTCATTACTCCGTATTATATCAAAATAGATGAACGATTAATTTCTATTGAGTTGCCGAATGTTGTATTACCCGATTTGATAGTTGTAAGTAATCTATTATTTACTTGGAAAAAAGGTATTTGGACTCAACTATATATTTGCAAGTGAATGTTAGCCCCACCATTGGCTGGCCAATAGAAAGCTTAAACATCCCTCCATGCCAACCAAACTTTTTACTGTAGGCAGTAAATTTGATTTACGGTATGAAACTGGAATTGAGACAAAGACAACGATATTGGTTTCACCCGAAAACAAGCGTTGTTACATTTTTCACTTGTCCTGCCTACCCACATAAATGCTAGGTAGTCTATACAAGCAGATTTTTTTCTTTGAATATTATTGTTATCAGGTCATGTTTTTTTCTTGAATTTAGTCTAATTGTAGCTGTCATCAAAGAAACATACATATTTCAGTTCAATGTGGTTCAGTTAAAATATAACATATGAAGGTTCAAAAATATTATGGTTGAAATAACGTCTCATGATCAATACGTAATTATTTAATGTTTTATTTGCCTTTTGTTGTTGTTTAAAAACCTTGTAAAAAGGGGAACTTATTTTTTGTTCCATGTGGAATTATAATTTGTTGTTGTGGGGACGCTGAAAGGGGTGCACTCACTAAGAGCAGAAGGAGAGACATGTGCTTCGTTTTCAAGTCTACTGTATAAAAGCCAAGGAGATATAAGGTTTCCACATAAGTTGTATAGGTGAAGTTTGGAGATGTATTTCTCAGTCTAAGTTTACCCTCTCGGGACCAGGCGGCCAATGAGTTCTGACTGTTACTCCTCTCGAGTTTAACAAAGGCTCAAGTCGTTCCTGGGTTTTAACGGGCATTTATTTCGATGACATAATCTTCAAACATGTCTTACATGTTCCTTTACATTTCCTTATTGCCGTCAGAACTGGTATAAATAAAGTACAGAAAAACATAAATTAACATTAACTTCTAAACATACCCTACAGACAATACAAAACGAAATCACCTAAAAGTAATAACGCATACATTTATGTCATGTAAAAATAACATTTCAATTGGCTTGTTACCAACAAAGTTGTGTTATACCAATAACTAATAAAGAAAGAAAATATACCTCATTGGCCGCCTGGTCCCGAGAGGGTAAACTTAGACTGAGAAATACATCTCCAAACTTCACCTATACAACTTATGTGGAAACCTTATATCTCCTTGGCTTTTATACAGTAGACTTGAAAACGAAGCACATGTCTCTCCTTCTGCTCTTAGTGAGTGCACCCCTTTCAGCTTCCCCTCAACAACAAATTATAATTCCACATGGAACAAAAAATAAGTTCCCCTTTTTACAAGGTTTTTAAACAACAACAAAAGGCAAATAAAACATTAAATAATTACGTATTGATCATGAGACGTTATTTCAACCATAATATTTTTGAACCTTCATATGTTATATTTTAACTGAACCACATTGAACTGAAATATGTATGTTTCTTTGATGACAGCTACACTAATAATTTTCCATCTTTGATTACATCAATGCATCCTGTCATGGGTCATTAATGACAAAATGGCAGCCACAGAACTCCACCCACTTAAGACAAGTGAAGTGATGTGCATTAATAGACAGTGACAGCAGACCAGTAATTAAAAAATGTAAGCTATTTAATAGCATCAGGAAAAAATCTAGCCTGGAATTTAAATCCAGTTTACAACAGTGACAATTGGGTTGCATCAAGGTTGAGGAGGACAGCTAAAATCAATGAGGTAATCACACCATTTAGGATAATTATATTTTGCCCCCTCTATTGCATACATTTTCTCAATATTTTAATCTCAATTTGAAGACACATTTCCAGTATGATAAAGCCTTGTAAAGATTTGGCTATTCACACTTTGAAGTGTACATTTCAATAAGAATTTTTTTTGTGGTATGTTTTTCATTACCTATCTGAAACATTATGTATACATTACAGTATACAAAACATTTTCAGATATGTTTTTTTAAAGATAACATTTCTTGACTCCAGTCTAGATATTGAGGAAGAATTTATTTTATTTATTTTTGATTTAGGTGCTTTCTTTCACTTTGACCAGAATTATGTGCCACTTGTTCAGTGTTCAATTTAAGCATCTGCTTGTGCAAATAGTAGAAAATTATTATTATTATATATATATTTTTCACTCATTTGTTATTTTCATCACAAATCTAGGAGAACTTACAAGAAGCAGATTTCGGGAAAAATAAGATATCTAAAGACACACAATGTGTTTTATCACGACATGCCAGCTTCCAGGAATGTCTGACAGTAATCGTTGTCTTGATGATGAGACAGTATCTCTTAAGAGGAAACTGCAAACAAATTTTGTGAAAATTAGAATTACTGCTCATAAGAGAAAAATCTAATCTTCACTTGCCTTAGTGACTAAGTCCCTCATGCACCCTCTCTCATCCACCCTCTCTCATCCACCCTCTCTCATCCACCCTCTCTCATCCACCCTCTCTCATCCACCCTCTCAAAAACAAATGATTAAGGCATCAGAAAAGTGAGTTCTTACAATTCGTAATTAGTAAAATACTAATTAAACTTAAATTAGACTTTAAAATACTGATCAGAAGACTAATGAAACTAATTAAAGGCATATCAGCTGTACATGTGAAGGATGGTGTCATTTTGACACAATATAGTACTACTTTTTTGAATGAGACAAATGCATTTTGGCTTTAATCCTCCCATCCTCCAACACTCCTCCCTCTCACTTCTCTCCCTCTGTTTCACCTATTGCTTCCCTCTTCCCTCACTCCCCTTCACCTCCCTTCTTTCCATGCAGCTCTGTTAACAGATTGTTTCTTTCATCATATCACATATTTTTGTGGGATTTGTTTACAAACGTGTTACGTGCATTTCATTTTTATTATAAAATTGAAGTGCAATTCATTACATTTGAGAATTACAAAAATGTACAGAGTAGTTTGTAGATGCTTTTTTTAAAGCAGTATAATTTTTTACACATAATCAAAGTAAACCAAAACTTTAAATTCTGTGAAATTTTTAAGTCATCCTGGTGAACGATAATGTGAAATTAAAGTTGGAGGTTACAACATTGCTGTAGTTAATCATTATTGACAAACAGGGGGAAAAATGCATTGGTCCCCAGAAGGTGATCCGAGACCCCACTCTGGGAGTGATTATGTGTGTGTGGCGATGTACCTCACAAAGGATGAAAACCAGTTTTATCAGATGTCATCATACAGTCAGGTCGGTGGGAAAAGCTTGGTGATATTGTTAATTAGGGGTCCTCGACAGAGGAACCCTATTGTTATTGTGAGAATTATTATTAGGGGTCCTCCGTCAGGAGGAACCCTATTGTTATTGTGAGAATTATTATTATTATTATTCTTGGGACATAAATCGGCCCATAACTCAAAAAGTACATGGTAACTTTTCCCCTACATTTGACCATGTCTTCTATAGCCCCTGACACACTACCCTACTGACCCCTGCCCCAGTTCGACCACCAGGGGCGCTACAGTACACGCCCTAAAATAATTATTTCACAATGATGCCATTTCCACCCCGTTTGACTTAGAATGCTGCAAATTTTTGTACATGCCTCATTCCTCATGAGGAACAAAAAAGCCTCAAGAACCCATAAAGTCCGCCATGATGGATTTTTCCCCATTAGGCAAATTTCCCAAAACCTACAAAAATGATCTTCTATTCGCCCGTCACTCCGATTGACTAGCCACTTTACAATCATGTGTGTGATGACTGTCTGTCTATATGGTCTAAAGGAATAAGACATTTGTTGCAAGATGCCGACAAAATGGCCAAAAAGTAAAACAACGCACAAATATTAACTATAAATCAGCCGTCACTCCGATTGACTAGCCAGTTCACAATCATGTGTGGTATGACTGTCTGTCTATAGGGTTTTCAGGAATAAGAGATTTGTTGCAAGAAAGGGGCGTGTCTATGTACAATTTCATATTGCCTAATTTCTGTGTGTTCGGGATCAGCCCCGCTGCTTCATATGTTAAAAATGGATGCCCTTCGGCGTACATGCCTTACTTCCCATGATGAACAAAAAAGCCTCTGGGACACATAAGATTTGCCATAATGGAATGTCTTGTACAGTCCAGATTTGGGAAAATGTACACAATACAATTTCTCCCAAACCGCTGGTCCAATTCACTTGCTTTTTGGCCTGACATGTGTAAAATTACTGTCTTTCAAATGTATATGTAAGAAAAACAAATATAAAACAAAATGGCTCAAGGGGGCATCTTTAAGTAAATGTACATATTCACTTAATTTATATTAGTCTATTAAATAATTGTAATTTTGAATGATGGTCTTTCAGACATTACAGGATTCAAGATGCCATCACTATGTAGTACCTTAAAAAGGTTTCACTTTGATATGTGAAAAAATGACTGAGTAAAAGCTTGATAAACTTGAGTCAATGGGGCTCATTAGCATCTCTCCAGCCAACTGCCGTGCTACGTTCTCCCAGCATGCATTGCAACGGAAACATTTATTTCTTTAGGTGAAATGCTGTTTACCAGACATTTCTTCTGTTCACCAGGGCATTTCTTCGGTCTAGTTTGTTACGTTCATATTTTTAAGACACATGTGTAATTCGGGGCAGTTTGTTTTTGTGTAATTTGGTTTGCAACCATGAGTGGAAAGACTGACGTTTTAAATGGCTTGCTTAGCTGTTTAATAGCTTTGTTATCAGGGCTGCTCTGTAGCAAAGGTATGTCATCTAAATTAACGCATTAACTTTGCGTGGGGCTGTCTGGGCCTGTGCCCTTGTTAATGCAGACACTGTTAATAATGTCTGTTAATAATGTTTGGACATGCACCATTTGTCTATTTGACCATGCAAAGGTTTAGCTGTGCTATATCCTATTGAGTTTACTCATATCCTCTGCATTGGGCTGGCTGGGCTTACATTGCTAAAATCTTCAGAGAGCATTTTGTTTTGAGCCGTCGTTTGATTCCTCTGTCTGGAGGAAAAGCAACCATTTCATTGAGGTTTTAATCATTTAACTGATGCTCTTATCCAAATCAACATATCTTTAGTACTAAAATAAGTTTTTTGCCAAAGATCCAACAGACATTTGTCTTAATTGGGAATTAAAGCAGAAACCTTCAAAATATGCCACTCCATAATCACTGAAATCATAACTAACATTGACCTGCATAGGAGTATACATAGGCCTCATACAAACTGTTAGGCCTTGCCATACTTAGACAAACAAAGACACCACTATATCCCACTCTGTCCACGCCAGAACTTAGTAGAAACACAATGCAACATTTCTGGCTATAGCACCCTTTTTAATTCAACTGATTTCACTTGCCTTTCTGATAGACAACATATTCTGTTTACAACTAGTAGAAGACTGATTACATAGTGGTATTCACAACTAAGTCATTCATTTCAAAATGACTGAAGCCAATCATTAGCATCAACTATTTACCACAAGAAAGACCAATATTTTTTCACATGCCTCATTTCTCATCCCTTGCTTCCCAATAGGAGGACCCCGCCCCATTGTTGCTTGCAACTATATTTTCAAGTTGTATTTGTGCTTAACCACTGCTTTTGATTATGCCCGCATGTGATGGACCACACTTTTGTTTCACAACGTGATAAAGACAAGGCTGTGTGTGTGTGTGTCTCTGAGTGAGCGTCTGCAGGTGTGTCTCTGAGTGAGCGTCTGCAGGTGTGTCTCTGAGTGAGCGTCTGCAGGTGTGTCTCTGAGTGAGCGTCTGCAGGTGCCTGCGTCTGCAGGTGCCTGCGTCTGCAGGTGCCTGCGTCTGCAGGTGCCTGCGTCTGCAGGTGCCTGCGTCTGCAGGTGCCTGCGTCTGTGTTTTAGTGTCTGTCGGGGTGTTTTTAGTGTCTGTCGGGGTGTTTTTAGTGTCTGTCGGGGTGTTTTTAGTGTCTGTCGGGGTGTTTTTAGTGTCTGTCGGGGTGTTTTTAGTGTCTGTACGCTCGTCGACCAACCGTACCTGGCCTCATCAGGATGCGTCAGCCTCACAGAGTCGTTGGGGATGTAGATCATGTTGGTGTCCTCGATCTTGTATATGGAGTGACCGCCAATGTCAGCCATCTTCCTCCGCTTTGTAATCAATACGATGTAATAACCCTCCAGGAACCGGACAAAACCTGCAAGAGGTGGAAAACAAATACATAGATGAGCTTATAAACACGATCTACAAACAAATGAACAAAGCCTATGAACAACTAAATAAAGCAGCACAAACAAACCATTAATTTAGCGTAATGTGACAGTGAAAAGTTGCTTTTTTGTGTTTTATACTTACAGAATAAAATAGCAAATTAGAGTAGAGTAAAGATGATTTGTTTTTCCATGCAGTATGACCACGTCACATTCACAGCCTTTTCATAGCTATTACATAATTGATAATAACCTTCAAGCAAGCTTTTTGTACTCTCAAATCACATTTTTGATTACAAAATACGCTTTCAGGCATCATGCATTCACTTACACTTTGTCTCTATTCACAGGGATACAGATCCAATTTATTTTTTCACACAGAGGGATCATTAGTGTTTTTCAATCATATTAATCAGGCTCCTTCACTTTTATCTTAAAGCTAAAAGCCCAGAGTACTTGCGTTGAGTCTTTCGCATCTAGATGGTACAAATGGGTTGTTTGAGGGTGACTAATCACAGTATACATCCCAACAACACCCTAAACAATTTCCCAGCATCAACGCAAATGTTCGGCTTGTGACACATAAACATGTTTCATGTTGTTCCTGAAACCACAAGACACATCACTGGAAAATAGCAGACGTTATAAGTCCACTTCGACTACCGAGGTAGCAGACTTTAATATCGGAGTTCGTCTGGGTCGGCGTGACCCATTTCCCAGATTGCTGTCTAGCTTTAATGGAGATGACTTGTGAGAAATGTTTCCCCGAATCTCATACCACGCTGTGTTTCCTACGCAGTTGCAATTTTATGAAAGACAAGATTAGGTGTTTGTGTGGCTGATTAGATAATACTGTACCATGGGCAGAGGTGACCCTCTTACATACCCATCACAAGCGTGTGTGTGTGTGTGTGTTATTCTCTGAATAAATGCATGTAGGTCAAAGCTGATGTTGAAAGGAGTGGGATTTACTCTACAGTTACGCACCAATTACCATTTCTGTCTTTCAACACAACAAACAGTCCAGGTCATGAGCAATAGGGGGGGGACACGGCGCAATGATGAAGCCTAAAGAAACATTGTCAGAAACCTACTGGCCGAATAGATGGGCTGGCTAGTTTACATTGTACACTAACCGAAACGCAGAGAACAGATCATTAGCTTGCCCGACGCATTAGTTTGTATCCTCTCTTATCTCTCCAGTATGACCTTGAATTCAAAGCTTGACATTTCTATTAGTAACATCATTAAACCCCCAAAGCGGCTGCCATATTAAAGCAGAGACAAATCTGGCTCTCAGCAAGTGGTATACTTCTTTTTCGGGTCAAGACACTGCAAATAAGTTACAAAATTGGTTATTCAGGAAGATAGAGCAGGGGAATAGTCTGTCAGGAATCAGCCTAAGCTGAAGTACTATAAACAGGCATAGATGGAAAAGCTCTGACAAATGTGAAAATGGATCATTGAGACTCAATGATTGCTTTAGTCTGGGTTACAGTGATCGTTTAGAGTTGGGTCACCGATATCTTAATAATCTGAGTATTTCAATTGTTTCACTTCACCACTAAGGCATCACCACAAATATGCAATAGTTTAATTATTTTTGTTTAAATTTCCTGAGAAAGAAAATATACTGGATGCGATATACAGTGCTTGAAGGATTTCAACTAACTTTCTTTACATTTCATAGTACATTCATAGATTACATTTTCAGCCTTCAATCCAAAGACATTACCCCATAATGACAAAGCAATAATAGAAATTTGTACCAATACTTTTTTGCCTATGGCATTTTCGTGTATGCCTCGACCAACATCGCATGCCTGGATGTGTGCAGTTTCTGACAGTTATCCTTGCAGATCAACTCAAACTCTGTCAGATTAGATGTGGAGCGTCTCCTTCCAGATGTTTAGTGGGATCTCAAGTACTTGCCGCTGACTAGCAATCCAATAGCATGATACTCCCAACACCAAGATATAGCACTTGACAAGCAGATCAAGTAGTTGGACATTGACTCAAAAGTACCTCGGTTATGGAGCCCACTGTGCATCTGAGAACTTTCGATCTTTAGCAATGGTCTCATAAGCTTCCTAACAGACAACTTTATCTTAGAGGTCTACAGAGATCTCCTAGAACATCCTGACTAATTCCTAGCTCTGAAACATTCTGTGAAGTGTGAGATTTCAGATAGTATAGCAGGGTAAAAAAAATATTTTCCAAACAAGATTCTTTTGCAGGTGTATACTAGGAGGTTAGAAAGAACCAGTCCAGCTTGGCACAGCAGGATGGCCGTCCCTGTGAAATCCAACACCCACTCCCTGATTTGGATCACGGACACCTGTTTCGTCTGTTTTTCCCCATTATAGTTACATTTTGTAAATAAATGTCCTTTGTTCGCCCTGCGCTTGTGTCCTGCCTCACATTCGTGACCAGCCCTTGTGACAAACAACGCTGCTAATATACACTACGGTTTAAAGTTTAGGCTCACTTCGAAATGTCCTTGTCTATTCCTGTCTGAACTTTTGTCAGTTTTGTCACTGTTAACTGCCGTCTGGTTTACATACAGAAACATTTATACTTTTTGCCATGCCCAATTGATTTATATTCTTTGTATTATTCCATTTTCTCAGGCATGTGCAAAGGCTCTTCCTCGCCCCAAGATTTAAGGTCATACAATTTGTGCACACTAATGACGTACCTGCTAGATTCACTTTAACTTTTACATTCTGTATATAGACTCTCTTTTATATTTGTATTGTTGTTATTGCCATTTCAATGCTGCTCGTATCATTTGATGCTCGTATCAATGCTGACCTACTTATACCCCATCTTGTATCAACTCTCCACTTGATTATGTATTGCAATGTAGAATACCACTGCTATTTGCGGTTTTGTATTCTGCATATTTATTGTGTGTAAGTGTGCATATTGTCTTGCACGTTTTTGCTGTATCTTGGCCATGCCACTGTTGTAAATGTGAATTTGTTCTCATTTGGCATACCTGGTTAAACAAAGATTATATAGTGGCCTGACTCTAAGCAGACACAGACGCCTCACAGGTTCTCAACTGGCAGCTTTATTAAATAGCACCAGCAAATACACCAGTCTCAACATCAACAGTGAAAAGATGCTGGCCTTCTAGGCAGAGTTGCAAAGAAAAAGCCACACCTCAGACAGGCCAATAAAAAATACAAATTAAGTATCCCAATATCACACAGACACTAGACAGAGGGAGATCGGGAAAAGGTGTTATGCACAGACAAATCTAGATTTGAAGTGATTGGATCACAAGATCAGGTGCCTGTGAACATTCATGAGACACAGAGCCCATGAAAAGATGGAGTGCTTGACACCATCTGTCAAGCATGGCGGATGCAATGTGATGGTCTGGGGGTGTTTTGGTGGGGGTAAGGTGGGAGATTATTTATAATGCTGCAGGCAAGGTAAAAAAATTACATTTTGGTTAACCAGATAAGTCTGCTTGTAGATCAAAAGATTTACCAGCCATTCAGATTTTTGACCAGCCAAAAAAAAATACATTGCCCTCAACTATTGCCATTTGCTATTAATAGTATTTAGCACGTCATCTTCGTCTCATACGTAATTCTCAATCAATATTATAGTTGTGTACAGTAATAATGGTAGTAACATTAACTGTATGCAAAAATATTAACTTAACTATTTCAACACTAAAGTGTATCACATTAGAATTAAGAAATTCTAAGAAACCTTTAAGTGCAAGATGGGTAATTTATTAAGGACTTAATATATGAAATAATATCAATAATTTCAGTGGATGAGATGATGAGGGGCGCTCACATTAGCCTTGGTAGGAGTGTCCTCCTCGGGCTGAATGGTTTTGTTTTTCTTTGTTGGGGGCTCCACTCTCTCAATAAACCTCAACGTGATGGTTAACTAAACTTAACCCTTTATGGGGCAAGTAACCATATTTAGTCACTTCCGCACACATTCAAAATGCCCATCCCTTGACTCCATTTGGAGTTGTAGAGTCATGTGGTTCTCTCAGCCAATCAGGAGAGATCAAGCTATCTGACAGATATTGACATCAAGGCATCGGACCAATCAGCAGTCGCCTGGAGCACCTCAAACATAGCCATCTTGCAGAAATCACCAATAAAGCTTTTTTGAACCTGGCTTCTCCCACAGCTATAGTAATAACATCATAACTAAACATGGTAAGTTGATGTAACTCACAAATTATTTGGTTGAATAGTTGTGTTAAAGATTAAGATTGTTTTCATTTGCATAGCATTTGTAAAAATTAGCTTACTGTTTGGCTGAAAACTAGATGCACCATATTTGATCATATGCCCCGTTCACCTAAGACTAGCAAGTGTCCATTTTTAGACATATGCCTTATGAATGTATGTTTTTTAATTATAATTAAATGGCATACACAGGTGCTTATTGTTAGTGTGAGGCTTAGTACTGTGTGAATTGATTTTAATTATTGAATATTGGTTTGTGAAAAAAACACAATTATGAGCAAAAACAATAGTTGTATTTGTATTTTCTGTTTTTATTGTGTTTTATCTTTTCTATGTCAATACTCTTTTCCCATTAGATCTACATTACACTGTTACTGTTTTTTCAACAAATAAATCAGAGTTGGTTCAATATTGACTTAAAAGCATATTCCTTTTGCAGCTTTCTGCTCGGCTATTTTATGTGAAGAGGGATACCGTTGTTGTTCCCGTAAACCCTGCCATCAGCGATGATGATGATAGCTCAGAGGAAGAAGACAATGATGTGGCAGATCCCAACTTATATGCAACCCAGATGAACATCAACACCACTTTTGCCACCACTGAGGATGAAATGATGACCTTTGTGGCTATAGTCATCTACATGGGGATTGCTGAGCTGCCCTCCATTGATGACTACTGGGCAATGGAGACCAGGGTCTCACAAGTTACAAACCTTATGTCATTCAAGAGCTTCAAGTTATTGAAGAGAGTTGTCCAGTAACAATGCTCAGATCATTGGTAGCAATGATGTATCTAAATAAATGTTCCTTGTAGTTTGTGCCTATAATAAATGAATGTTCCTTGCAGTTTGTGTGTGTTTTTCTCATATTTTGTAAAATTCACTCTCAGTAATTTCTTTTACCCTACACAGGCAAGTGCTCATATATGGTAACTTCATTGACCTTGATTTGCAATGCAAAGATAAAAAAAAATTGAAAAACATTTTTTTGGTTAATGTCCTGTAACATCCCCCATTAACTTCTGAGGTTAAAATTTTGAATTTCCAAATAGTTCAATGAGTGCCCTATAAAGGGTTAAACTGTCAACAAATGCCTTGTGTTAGCTACTATATCCCAAAAATGCTGTTTGATGACTGACGCAATAAAGGTTACGTACTAAGCAATAAAGGTTACCGGTACGTACTTAGCAATAAAGGTTACGATCAGCCGGGCAGATCAAGCAAAATGAAGTGACAGCAAACAGCATGTTATTGTAAGGTTTTTAGATTTTCCCCCTCAAAGATTTGAGTTGGTTTTTCAGTGAAGTGAAGTGTTGGGTGCAATGTAACCTAAGAATCTAGACAAACTAAGTGCAACGATCTGGAGAATGACGAGTCCTGACTATAAATTATGATAATTTTAATGTTACTTAGTGTAACACACACAAGTTAGTTATATATGTAAAACAAGAAGGCAAATCATTGTCATGTTTTGGGCCTGGTCTTCAATGTTTACCATTAATCTTTAGTAATTTACCATGCTTTTTAACCAAAAGAGCTCCTTGTGCAGTTCTTAGTCTTTATTCTTAGCTAATCTTCTCCTACAAGCGATATTGGTATTCTAATTATCATTATATCCAAATGATCTCAAACCAGAATCAAAGCGAGACCATGCAAACTGAAATTGAATCGGTGCCAGCACTGAGCACTAAAATTATGTCAAATCAACTGAATTTGATAAAATCAGGTTTTAAAGACATCTCAAGAATGCTTAAAGTCATCCGGACAGAAATACATTCTGATGTGAGTGGATTGGATTACGTAATCTCTTCTTTGGTAACCCAAGTAGTTCAACATCCAGAGACAGCGACAGTATTGATTGATCATATGACAGTGTGCTAGGAGCCCCAGCTGTGTGAGTAATCCCTGAAATCGCTAAAGCGAGTTCCCGCAGGAACACTGTGCAGAGGAAATAAATGTTCTGCTCCTAACAACGGATTCATGATCTGCTTTCATTACCTTAGTCCTGGTAGCTTTCACATCCCAGCCAAAAACCTCATGTACAGTACCCACTACACAAACCATGCCGTCATAGGCTAATAGCTGTTCAAAAAGCAATTGGTTGAGGAGAGAAGTGATAATGACAGAGTGCTTACGAGGGCCATCTTACCCACAATGCCGTAGGCTGACACAGCTCTGGACAGGCCTGAGGAGCCCTTCTGGCCCATTTTTGTGCGGTTGCCAAGATCCAGGCGTCCCAGGAGCTCTCTGACCTCATTCTGGCTGTAGACATGCTGAAGAAGGAGAAAAAGAATGTCCTGCTACTTGAATCTGAGATTAAAAAAATAAGCTTCTGGATAGACCAACACAAATGGTGACAAAAAGAAAAACCATTAGAGAATATCACCGCTGCAAGTTTGATACTTTGATAAAATGGCATTTGGAACACAGTAAAAACATTGAAAAATTACCTTTACTTTTAGAAACTAACATTGATTGTCTTTTATGTCTTCAGTTATCTCATGAGTCGTATATTGATCCTGTCTACAGAACAGCACATACACCATATAGGCAGAACATAATATAATCCATACTTCTCTGAACCAAACCACTCGAGTATTTTGAAAATTCCCATTGCAGCCACTTTGGAGTCCCTATACAGAGACCATCTAGCAGGCCACTTAAACCAATCGAATGTAAACACGTTGTACATAACCATTTAATAAATACTGGATGGGAGCATTGGAGGAGGACTATTATTGCAAAGGGAGCTCACAGGTCACCTCGCTCTGCTGTAATAACAAACCATAATCTGTGTGATGATGTAATCAAAATCCATGTCCTCCACTCACATTCAAAATAGTAATGCTAAATGCAGGGGAAAGTGAGTTAATATACAGCTGACTGATTGTACCCTGAGGGATGA
This sequence comes from Dallia pectoralis, assembly GCA_029465975.1. Taxonomy (NCBI): domain Eukaryota; kingdom Metazoa; phylum Chordata; class Actinopteri; order Esociformes; family Umbridae; genus Dallia; species Dallia pectoralis. The sequence goes on along the minus strand of CM055734.1, from coordinate 21,119,067 downwards.
TGGATACCAAAAGTACCACGGTCTGTGCCACTGTAAACTCACCTTATCATCAATAATCACCAGGTCTTTCGGCTCAGTACGGTCAATTTTCAAAACACGGTGTTTGGTTTGGGCATGATTGCTCCCAACAAGAAAATACCTCTGGAATAAAACAGAACAGAGTGTGGAAGACATAGTCCTGGATGAAACATTGAGCCTCACTCAACAATAGGCATCGGTTGATAAAAGTCAAATGACAAAAGAAGTACTTTTTTAAAAAGGGATTTGATACAGGACATGCTTTCCTCAAAAAACAAAAATGAAATGCTAGCTAGAATTCGTTCCTCCAAATAATAACTGTCTTTATACTGGTGTGAGATTTGGTAAGGGAACGTTCAGTATGAACACCATGATAATACAGCTTGGCTACACTGTCCTCTACCTTTCATTGACACCTCTCTGTGTTTTTCATATCTGAACATCAGTTAATAAATGAAAGGGGTAGAGCTGGACAAGAATCTAGGCATAAACAAAACTGACTCTTATTTAAACAGGTTCTTCAACCAATGGGCCTACTGCAGGGGCAAATAGTGTTTGCAGGCTTTATTACCAGCTCTTCGCTGAGAACAGATGGTACATGTTCTCATATTCTGTCTGATTTTTTTCGAGCCCAATACTAGTACATGGGATTCAAATACTAACCTTGGTTATGATATGATCGGTCTAATTAGAACCGTATGAGGTCCTTTATTCTCTGTGCTGTCCAAGTATAAAATCTTAGTATCACGGCTACACCGTATTCTTACCCGGTACTGCCATCTAGTGTTCATTAATTGAAAACAATAGGTCAGAGTATGAGCCTATTTTCTAGAGCATTTGGACCTCCAGACATAACTTATTTTCTAAAACATTTTTCTGGGCCTCTCTGACATTCGTACATGATGTACTGTAGATCTGCCACCCCAGAATACACTTATGAAGGTCTTGAACAGGTACAATAATGGCTGCTAGTTCAGAACGGTTTGCATGCAAATGTTAACCAGATATAGTGATGTTTAGTAAGTATACAGGATCACTAAGATGCAAACAATGTACCACCTTCAGAAAGGTCAACCTATTTAGAATAACTTGAACCATGAATCACCTGCTTCAAAAACAAGTTAAGCAACAACTAGTATGGCTAAATAAAACTAAACCAACATACCTGGTATACCACACAATCTCTTTCTAGAAACGGTAATGTACATACATTTGGCTATATACATGGAGCTTAAGAAATCAATGTATTGAAACCTACGGCTCTAGTTTCGTAGAGAACCAATTTCTGTACTCCACTGATGATGGATGCTGACAAAGGCATGGTGTTTATGTCACGAATACCAACTTGACTGTACAGTGAAGGCGATGGGTGACACTGGCAGCTGCTTTCTGTTCACACTGGTGAAGAAATATGAGAGAAAATATAATATGTTTACTTAGAGTTACAGGCAATACATTAAGTAACAGTTACGCTAAGCGCAGTGGACATACAAGAACAGTGGACGTATAAGAACTAGCTAGCCAGACATACAGACCCGAGCAAGATAGCATGTACCTTAGCTTACTGACACGCAAACTAATGTGTTATATGACTCACCAAATGTCGTTAGCAGATACGATTCATGATACATCATTGCGAAAGATGTTGCTTCAAACCATGCTCAATTAATCACACGACATTTCAGAAGAACAAAAGAAAGAGCATGTAAATGCACTCGGATCATGCGTTTGTTTCGATCAGATGACTGTCATAAAGTGCAGCTGATACGGGTCCTCAAAAGGTCAAAACGCACAGGCGAAAGCGATTCAAAACGTCCTCGCAGGGGCTGCTGTTACTATGGTTATATTGGATCAACACATGTACATCAAGAGACATGTATTTTAACATTAACTGACTGCTAGCTAGCTACCACCATGTATGATATGCTGTGAGACGATATATAATGTTAACTAATTTGGCACGTGTGGTAATGGTAAGTACATTGTAATATTAGATGTCGTTTTGAATGTATATAATGCTAGACTATAGTACTGTTCAGTATTAAACCACCACTCACCGTGTACTGGGCCGTTACCAGCCAAACGACGCCCCCCTACTAATTAATATTATTCGACACCCCTTATTATCGGCCGTTTATAACGGTTGGAAAACTAAATCCACTCAAGTTAAAAATGTAAATGCACGGGAGACCAACGATACGCTATGCTATTGTTCATATACCCTGTCAGCTAGCCAACCACATTTTGTTATAGAAAAGTATGGAAGTCATTATTTACAAATATTTTTACAATGTCATGTATGGAAAATGTTTAAGACAAGTTGGAAATCGTGAAATTTGACTTGGACAACAGTTCAGATATGTACAGAAATGTAATGAAATTGATCAAATATATTTTCTCTTTAACGGAAGCCAAGAACGACTACAGAAGGAGGAAGGCTATGTATGATCTGCCAGTTTAAAACATGGATGTATTAAGAGATTTAAACAGTCAGATAAAGTTCGTTTTATAGTGGACATTCAGTGGATATTCGATTTTTTTTGGCCAAGTAGAGGGAGGAATTCCATGACTATTATAGGAATAGGATGGACTACAAACCACATTTTTTCAATCATCAATAACTCTCACAGAAAGTTTTGTAATATTATAATTCTCCGAATTCAGTTTTTTTTATTCAAATGAAAAATTCAGTAGCTCCTAAATAATTCAATAGAATATGTATGTTTTATAATATTACAAAACTTTCTGTGGGAACTATTGACGATTGAAGCCAGAATGTTGTAATATTTAAAAACATTTCAAAATTATAATTAATGACATGCTAGCAATAAAATGTCTCCAATAACCACGAAACATTGACGACTTGATCAAATTATCACTCAATACAAGTAGATATGTTTAAAAACTGCTGTTGTTTTATATGATAATGGGGGATTCTCCACTACAAATTCTCAACTACAGTTTGAATTTGCCACATTGCGTTAACTTTGCTTGTGACTTTGACAGATGTGTCAGATAATCATTAATAATTATGAATTATTAATTGTTATTATAAATTATAATTACTATTATTTCCTTCCTTACTGAGTATTTGCCATTTAATATTTCAGAGTCTTCAAGTGTTATAGCATCGCTGCAAAGCCCAGTCATGGAAACTTACGTTGACAACCTCATTGAGGATGAAGCTGAGATTGAGATTCTTAATGCCAAACCCACCTGCTTCATCATTATTGGGAAGCCAGTGAGTTCAGAATGGTTAACATACACACACACACACACACACACGCTTGGAACCAGATACATTCCCAACTTTACCTATCCCTTAACCCTACCATTTACCCTAAACCTAACCGCAATATAACCATTGACCTTTATCCCTTTACCTAACCTCCTTGTCAGAGATGATTGAAAAACGTATGAAAATGAATTGTTAGGTTTTACTATCTACCAGCAGTTCCCATTTGTATTGTTAGAGCTGGATCACATACACACATGTATGTTTTTTCTATCCCAGTGGGGACCTGAGATCTAACAAATCCATGTCCCCTAAACCAAAACCTCAATAACCCATACATAGACAAACACAGACACACTCTGACATACTGTGTTTTTAATTCTATCTAGGGGGTTGGCAAATCTAGTCTTGCCAGGAAATTAGCCACGTCTTGGAATTGTGTGTTGATTAATGGTAAATATTCCAGCATGTATCTATACATTATTCTATTTCTTTATCATGCCATGTTCTCCTTTTCTAAAATGTTTGGTACATTCATTTTAGACACAGAATTGCTCAACCAACATATCAGTGATCGAACAGAAATTGGATTAGAGGTGAGTTGCGATTGTGAAGGCACACTTTCTTCTATGGTAATATAGCAGACAGACATTCATTCATTTTCAAAAACATTGTATTGGTTCAGCTACTCAAGATTTTGACTCAAGGCAAAAGTATCTCTGAAGATATGATGGTCCAAATGATTCTGGAGAGGCTCAAGTCACCAGAGGTTGAACACTACGGTATTTCAACTAATTTTCTTCTCTGTTTTTATTGTACTCTCAAGATTCAACAGAATGCTTGTTTAATGTACACTACCCTAAAAAAATATGGGGTCACTTAGAAAAGACTTTGTTTTCTTAAGAAAAGCACATTTTCTGTCCATTAAAATTCTTCACAAATAGAGTGTAGACATTTCTTGTGTTATAAATGCCTATTGTAGCTGGAGACGGCAGATTTTAAGCGAATATCTACATAAGCATACAAAGGTACAATATCTGCAACCATCAGTCTTGTGTTCCATTGGCATGTTGGGTTTGTTAATCCAAGTTCATACTTGTGGGAAGTCGTCCAGAAGACATGGGCCGAAATGTCCTTAGATTACCTTAAGAAATTGACACCTAAAATGCGAAAAGGTCAGCAAGGCTGTAATTGCCGCAAATGAAGGATTCTTTGATGAAAACTTGAAGGACACTGCTATTATATTATTTCAATTACAAATCAATGTTTCTAACCTTGTCAATTACTGTAATTTCTATGAATATTACCTCATTTCCTATTCAAACTAATTACTTGTATGTTTTCATGGAAAACAAGGAGTATGCTGAACAACTGTTGACATTGGAACAGACTGTACAGTCGAAATAAAAAGTCTACAATGCTAGGTTTTTGTAATGTGAAAAAATTTTACAAAGATAAATCATGTCAGAACTTTTTCCACCTTTAATGTGACAGTGATGGTGGTGTGTCATGTGGCAGGTTACGTGCTCAGCTGCATGCCCTCTATGTCAGAGGAGTACATGAAGATACCGGAGCAGATCAAGCTCATCAAGAACCTCAGGCTGGTGCCAGATTTCATCATAAACATCAAGGTTATCTTCTTCACCCTTGGTTTACCAAAATGTACCTTGTGCTGCGAGAACAAAGCATATCCCACCATTTAAGGATAGTTATTTTGAACATTACAATACACTTACGGGACGGGACATTTTGTAACTGTTTCATACCCAGTGTGCGGACAGGGACCTTACCAACCGTTTGGCGGGCCAGAGGCAGCACCCTGAAACAGGGAAGGTGTTTCTCAGGGAGCAATGGGACCCGCCGGAGAAGGAAGCCGCGAAGAAGAATAGTGAGATGGAGGAGGAGGGGGAGGAGGACGATGAGGAGAAGGTGGAGGAGAAGGAGGTGCATCCTATCACACAAAAAATTAAATATTGTTCTGATTGCCGTTTTGAACATGTTGTTATGTTGTATTAAGGATGATTTTGGGAAAGCACAACTCTAGATTTCTCTGGTAGTCATATTATTAATTGAATTTCTTCCACCCGCTCTAGTGCCTAAACGATAAAAGTTAGCACCACGAAACCAACTCTTAAATGTCCAGACTGCCGCAACTCAGAGTGATTGCATTTAATATAGTGTATTTATTTTTAAACAAAATATAAAATGTAAATATGGAATTGTTGTGACATTCAATATCCTAGTTTGCATATCTATCATTAATTTCCCTTTAAACAGTATTCCATAAACCTTTCAAGCTGAAGCGACCCAACAAACTTTATTTCACATCTCATCACATTGCTATCCAGGCATAACATTCTTAAGAGTTATCAACTTAGTTTCTATAATTACAAATAATTTGTGTAAATACAGTTAATGAATTCTAAAACAGTATCTCTTGAACCGTACAAACTTGATAACTTAAAATAGTTTTCCCAACTTGAACTAGCAAACATCTTTAACTTGACTTATTAATTAGCCAAATTTGCAAAATAAGCTATAATCAACTATAAAGTAATATATCTTGAACCTGTCAAGCTAGTCAAATTCAATCAATCAAGTTTATTTCATAAAGCCTGACAGTTTTCACAAAGTGCTTTTACAAACACCCAGAAACATGACAGAGCATGCATCAGCATCTCGGAAAAAACTCTCTGATGGGTCAAATTTAGGAAGAAAACTAGAGAGGAACCAGGCTCTGAGGAATGGCCAGTCCTCTTCTGGCTGTGGTAAGTGAACCTATAATAGTTGAATAGTTAATAAAATAGATTTTTAATGCAGAGGGTGTAAAACAGTCCAGGTCAGATGCATGACCAGCCTGACAGGGACAATCGGGTGCGGTGAGTGTTAAACGGATTGAAAACCAAAACTGCCAGGTATAATCAGCTGCTTGGCCAGCAACACAACCAGGAGGGCCTTGGGGGGGTTCAGCTACACGTCCTTAGGGCTGTTAAGTCCCACGGTGTGGGCAATGGGCACATTTCCTCCTTAGTGTAAATGTAGGTTGTCTACAAACTGGAAGGTTGGTGGTTCAATCCCCGGTTCGACCTGAACAAGTGTCGAGGTGTCCATGAGCAAGACACCTAACCCCACTGCTCTCGACGAGCTGTATGGCGCCTTGCATGGCTGCCGTCGCCGTCGGTGTGTGAATGGGTGAATTGTGAGGCAATATGTAAAGCGCTTTGGTGGCCCCTGGGTCTGTGAAATGCGCTATATAAATGCAGTCCATTTACCATTTTAAACGGAACAAGACCCAAGTTAGACACCCTAGTTTCCAAAGTCCCCAGCACAATAATATAGCACCATTAATCCTGACGCTGTTACTGGGGGGTCAAGTAAAACTATGGTCCTGAACAAGGTAAACCCCGGACAGGGCCCAATAAGCCGGAAATCAAAGCACCCACTTTACCAAGCATCAACCAAGGGACACCAGTCAACCGCAGCAACTCTGGAAAGGCCTAATATTACTCACAGAGTTGACTCAAATTGACGTGGATGGGAATGGAGAACAACAGCGAGCCAGTGACTTCCCTCACCGAGTAGCAATTGGAGAGAGGAAATCCCAGGGAAGATGAGAACCAGCCTGCCAAAGACATTAGGGCAGAATGTGAAGTCCAAGACAGACAAGACTTTACCATAGACTGTGGTGAAGACATGAGCGTTCAATGGAGACTTAACTAATTTTGTGAAACCTGATTGGGCTCTTCCAGAATAAAATTTGACATAAAAAAGTATAAACTCTTCTTAATCTTTTCAACTATTTGAACTACAGGTACCAAACTAACTTTGTATCAACTATATTCGTAATAATGCTGGAGGAGAACAGTAATTCGGAGCCAGTAATCGTCATTAATCAGTGTGTAAGGTATTTTATTAACCACAACCGATCGTAGAATCATAAGTATGTGAAACATGCTTCGATGATGCAACAAAACAATACTTGCGAAATTCCAAAACAAAGAGGAGCTACAATGCTCAAAAGCGTGTAAGTAAGTACTTCTCAATTCAAGTCCTCCCTGTCACAGCATTAAACATGTAACAATACAACACAAAGACAAGCCAAAACACAGGGAACATATACACTTCCTAATGAGGGAATGGGCACCGGATGTGAATAATGACAAGACAATAATGTGATTGGGAGGAGTGGCGTGGCTAGAACGCCGGTGACGACGCACGCCGAAGCCTGCTCATTGTTGAAGAGCACGTATCTTCAGGAGGAGTTGTTGTTTTACATACTTTCACTATTCCAACTTTTAACTTCCACAAATATGGCAAGACCATCACATTTATTTCTGGAAATGTTTTTGTTTTTTTGTCGGTTGGCTGCTTATTTTTATGAATTAGGTGGAGGAGCGGGAGTTACAGAAGGACATGATCAGCCAGCTGGTGCGAGCCCAGGAGAACTTTCCAGAGAATTCTTACAGAAGTACACTCCTGTATAAAGAGACCATGCTTCGACCTCTTGAGGTGAGGTCATGTATAGTGCAGAGCATGACCAATGCCTCTAAACATTCCAAATATTTCTCACTTCTGGGTTGTGCTTACTATTAAAATGTACTCTTAAAATCCTTATTCATTCCCCAATTTTTTATAAAAACATTTTGAAAAAAGGACACAAACCTAAGAATAGTATATTTTGACATATTGGAAGGGCAGACACGTTTTGGCTGAGTTGCTGTGATGTTAAAAACTCTCAATTTTTTTAAATGTCTCCATCCTTAGCTGACTCATCACCAAACATCTTAATTAGATTACAATATGGATACTATTCTGATGAAGTGTCATGGTTACCAACTTGTTTGTTTACAGGACTACATGGCGGACCATGATTCGCTTAACCTTTTTGAGCTGGATGGCAATAAAAACCCTGAGGAGTTGCTCATGGTAAGATCAGAGCAGTTGTAGTAAAATTTGGGTCTGGCACAAAGTTATATACAAATGTATATATAAATGTATATATATTTGATTAACATACCACAGTCTGAATATAGCCTGACTATGGTATTATGGCTTTTTGACAAACTAGTTGTTTGTTTCGGTCTGGGTGTAGTCAGTGCTGTCCCGACTGGAGTCCATGTCGGTGCGTCGTGCTGCTGTCCCTATTCAGCATTTCCAGATGGACAAGGATTACCTCCCTGATGACCTTGATACGGTCAGGCATTGGTCTGCCTCTCACTGATGGATCCTCAGCATAGATCTATTATTTTTTGTGGAATCAGTTTTTCCCAGTTCTTTTGTGACCGTGTGTGGTGATATCCTTTCTCAGGAGGAGCTGTTGCGCACTCTTTGCGCCTATAAGACGGTGGCCCCTGGTTTCAGGTGGAGGAGGAGCCGCTGGGGTAGAGCCTGTCCCGTGGCCCTGAAGGAAGGCAAGACGGTCAAGGGCAAAGCTGAGTTTTCTGTGGGGTGAGTGGATGGATTGATCATCAAGAGGGTTAAAGCTAATTCTGAGTTCTGTGTAGAGTGGGTGAAAGGATGTGCGGCTTGATAAGTGAGAAACGTTCTAAGATACTGATTCACCCCTCAGGTTTCTGGATAAAGTGTACATCCTGTCATCCCAGGAGGCCTTAGGGAAGTTCATGCTGAATCCGCGGCGTTACCTCCTGCCCCCCATGCCCCGGCCGCCCTGCAAGGTGTCTGTTATTGGCCCTCCGTGCGCAGGGAAGACCACGCTGTGTGCCCTTCTGGCCCGGCACTACGGAGCCGTGGTGGTGGACATAGAGGTCTTGATGAAGCCCACCCTTGCCAAGGAGCAGATGGATATGGACACGGCAAACGAATCTAGTGAGTGACAGGTTTTATGGCAATGAAGGCGTGACAGCGGTGGCGTAGTGAAATAGTTGGAAATATTTTTTTTTGCATTGTCTTCTCATTTGCAAAACTTTTATAGTTTAAGGTGTTGGATATCATGCTTATTAATTAAGACCAATTAGTAATGGATTATATTATGAACTCATGTGAGCAGTGGTGTTATTCACAGCTTGGTGCACATATTCGGCTAACTGTGTATTACTGTGGCTATGGGTGCTCCAGTGGTCTAAGGCACTGCCTCCAGTGCACATTTACTTCTCCAGCAGTGGCTTTCAAACCTCTCATCTGAGAATCCCAGACATTTTACATCTTAGCTGTACCATCTGAACATCGAACAGCAGCTTCACAAATCAAGGCCTTGAGTATTTGTAGACGCGTTGAATCAGGTGTGCTATCTCAGTAGTAGTACCCAGACCATAGATACTTACTTAGGCTTCGGTAACATGATGGGGTAATTCAGGGTACTCTGAACAGAGTTTGAGTTATCTATCTTTCCTCCTTCTGTCAAACAAAGCAAAAAAAGACAACAAAACGTAAATAAAATATGTATTTGCAGCAGTAAACACAAGAACTGAGGAGGAGTCAGATGAAAATGATTCAGGTTAGTAAATCGAACCCACAGACAGAAGTTATTACTGCCTACTAAACTGTCTGCTACACTGTCTGCTACACAGCCCGCTACACAGTCCGCTACACAGCCCGCTACACAGTCCGCTACACCGCCCGCTACACCGCCCGCTACACCGCCCGCTACACTGTCCGCTACACCATCTTCTACACCGTCTTCTACACCGTCTTTTACACCGTCTTCTACACCGTCTGCTACACCGTCTGCTACACTGTTTTCTACACCGTCTTCAACACCGTCTGCTACACCGTCTGCTACACTGTCTGCTACACTGTCTGCTACACCGTTTTCTACACCGTCTTCTACACCGTCTGCTACACCGTCTTCTACACCGTCTTCTACACCGTCTGCTACACTGTGTGCTAAGTAGTTGTTGTTGTTGATGATGTTGTTGCTTGTATACAGCATTGAATTTGACAGGGGATCACCCAGATGTGCAAGCCATCGTAAATAAGATTGTAAAGGAAAAACAGCAGCTTGTAACCCCACCATCGCCAGACCTGTACGCAGATGTGCTGGAGAAACGCATCAGGGAGGTACGTCAGAATTGAAGTCATTTGTACCTGTTTCATTATTATGGTTATGGGATTTGTCTACAGTCACGTAAATTACAGTGAAAATAGCAAAGCTTAGAGTGTTACAGTGTAATTTTCATTGCCTTTGTTTTTGTGTTGTGAAAATACAGATTGAGATGGCAGATGCAGATGCAGACTCAGAGTTTAAGAGGGGGTGGGTGCTGGACAATTTTCCCAGGAACAGGTCCCAGTTGGCAACCATTCAGGATCAGCGTGATGACGTTGTACCTGATATTCTGTTCTACCTGAAAGACAACGATGGAGAAGGTGGGAGAAACCACAATTCCTTAAATCTATAAATACTAGTGTCATTAGATATTACTGGAAATTATTCATTCATTTTTCAAGTACGGACGTTTTTGTAGTTCCATACAAATGTGGAGTGTTTCTAATACAGGTAGGATCGTTTTAACAAGAATGTATGAGAGAAACAGGGAGACGATTGACGCTTTGATTATCAAGAGGCTTGAAGAAGAGCAGAAACATGAGGCCACTGATAACTTGTGAGTAGAGCTAAAATGCAGGGGGAATCGTGTGCAGTTGGAGCCGACATGGATGGCTGTGTTCACCAGTTTCCTCTTGTCCAATGTCTTTTTGTGGCATTCTGTAGAAACTCTATGCAGCAGGACACAGAAGACGTGCTTAAGCCTGCAGATCCTCAGGTCAAACTGGAGACAGTGCAGGAGGAGGCAGAGGGTATTGTTCTGACTATATCATGATCCTCACAAACATGCAACAACTTTTATGATTCGATCCAGAAACTTTTGGTTCACTGGTTTAATTCTCTGAACTGTTGGGTTACGTTTCGTTGATCCCCCATTGACATATTTCCTTCATTGCTCACAGCTTTTAAATCCTCATACGATTTATCCTTCAGTGATTAATTTGCCTTTTCCACAAGGCTTGGTGAAATCTAATGCAGATGAGGCTGACAAAACCCCACATGCTGTCAGCATAAAAGACAGAGGTAAGATTTATTACCAGAAAACTGAGCAATACACAAAATGTTCTTGTTTTATGATGCAATGTATCACTTGGCTCCTTTCATCCATACGCTCACTTCCGTTTATACTCCATCCCTCTCTCCCTCCCTATCTTTCTCCCACCCTCCCTCTCTCCCACCCTATCTTTCTCCACCCTCCCTCTCTCCCATCCTATCTTTCTCCCACCCTCCCTCTCTCCCTCCCTATCTTTCTCCCACCCTCCCTCTCTCCCACCCTATCTTTCTCCCACCCTCCCTCTCTCCCTCCCTATCTTTCTCCCACCCTCCCTCTCTCCCTCCCTATCTTTCTCCCACCCTCCCTCTCTCCCTCCCTATCTTTCTCCCACCCTCCCCTCTCTCCCACCCTATCTTTCTCCCACCCTCCCTCTCTCCCTCCCTATCTTTCTCCCACCCTCCCTCTCTCCCACCCTCCCTCTCTCCCACCCTATCTTTCTCCCACCCTCCCTCTCTCCCACCCTATCTTTCTCCCACCCTCCCTCTCTCCCTCCCTATCTTTCTCCCACCCTCCCTCTCTCCCACCCTATCTTTCTCCCACCCCCTCCCTCTCTCCCACCCTATCTTTCTCCCACCCTCCCTCTCTCCCTCCCTATCTTTCTCCCACCCTCCCTCTCTCCCACCCTATCTTTCTCCCACCCCCCCCCTCTCCCACCCTATCTTTCTCCACCCTCCCTCTCTCCCTCCCTATCTTTCTCCCACCCTCCCTCTCTCCCATCCTATCTTTCTCCCCCCCTCCCTCTCTCCCTCCCTATCTTTCTCCCACCCTCCCTCTCTCCTACCCTATCTTTCTCCCACCCTCCCTCTCTCCCATCCTATCTTTCTCCCACCCTCCCTCTCTCCTACCCTATCTTTCTCCCACCCTCCCTCTCTCCCTCCCTATCTTTCTCCCACCCTCCCTATCTCCCTCCCTATCTTTCTCCCGCCCTCCCTCTCGCTCATCCCTACCCCCCCTCTCTCGTTCTCTCTATTTCTCCATCTAGAGGTGACTCTGCCTGCAATGTGGAATAAAGGTTATCCAGACGGTCCAGAGATGGACCCTTTTAAGCAGCAGCTGAAACAGTTTGTGGTGGACTGGGAGCCCATTAGTTCCTCTTACACAGGAAGATACAGTATACTGGAGATCTCAGGCAAGACCCCTCAGGATCTGCTCCAGGAGGTGGTTTTGCAGATGGAGAGTGAGTTACCACCTGATGGCCCAGATGTTGGATTGAGAGTGTCAAAAGTTTCCTCCGATCTTGACACAGATTTAATGACATAATATTGAATGATTATGTGAAATTACATGTTTTTTTCCCCCCAGTGTAGTACGTCTGGGCGGAGAGGTTGTTGGGGGACTTAGTGTATGCGAGTGGGTTTTGGCATTCTCATGGCCAGTACATGTTCAAAGTTTGGGTACACTGGTTATGAACAGTTAAAGTGTTTAAGGTTGAGAGACTAAACCCGCTAACTCAACCAGACAACTAAGTTAGCTTGACAGTTAGATGCATAAGTACATTGCTATGTGTTGCACCAGAGCCCTTTAGGTACGCTGCCTGGGAACTCTCTGAAGTAGATCTGGACGAGGAAGAGGAGGATGCTCAGGCTATGGCTGAACTGGAGAAACCAGAGGATCCAGAAGAAGAAGGAGAGCCGGAGACAGAGGTGTGAAAATGATTTTATCTTTACGTTCAGCCCAAAACTTGATAGTATGTCGTAAAAGATTTGACGTGCAATGGACGATAAATTCAGAATTATTTTACAATATATACTAGGGGATCTAACGGAATCCCATTTATCCATCTGTCTCGTCTTCATCATCATTTCCCTGCTGTGTCCAGGAGGAGACTGTCTTTAGAAGGGCGATGGGTGACACACAACACTTCTGTCCTGTGGCCCTGAAAGATAACGGGGTGCTTATTCCCTGCCTGGATGACTACGCCGCCAGGTACAGAGAGAAGACCTACTACCTCTCCAGTACTGAGGCCAAGGACCGCTTTCTGCTGAGCCCCGATTCGTACGTCTCCCACACGCAACTGTTGCAGGTCAGACTTTCTTACGGCCGCCAGGAGAGAAATGAAGGAGAGAATTTATATTTGTGACCAATTTTTTAGTCCTGTAAAGGCTCATTGGAACATAACAGATAAGTATTTGAACTGATAACATTGATTCTCACTGTCACTGATCCCCAAACCCAGGTTCCAGCTCCGAGGATCTTAATGCTGGGCGTAAGAGGCTCCGGTAAGACCGTCCACGGGAAGTGGCTGGCAGAGCAGCTGGGGTTGTTCTACATACAGTTCAGAGAGCTCCTCCAGGAGCTGATCCTGGCCAAGACACAGGTCCGAGTGCCCTACGCTGATGAGGTTGAGGCCCTAGACGAGCCCCCAGTGGACCTGGACACCCTGCGGCTGCAGGCACAGCAAATACAAGGTATAACAGCGCCCTCTGCTGATGACGAGGGGCAGCGTAGCGGAGAGGACACCCCAAAGGAAGTCCTCATGGAAGCTCCTCCAGCAGAGGTGATACTGATAACACAGTCATATGCCACAGCTGCTATGTTGCATCGTCACAGCTTTTTTACCCAGAGATTGAAGCTATAAAATGTTGTCTGTTTGCGGTGCGCATGTTTCCTTAGCCGGAGGTGGTGCTGAGCAGCGACGAGGAAGCCATTAAGTCTTATTTGTATGATGGAGTACCTCTGCCTCATGAGATTATGGAGATGGTGCTGACACAGTTCTGGGAACAGGAGCCATACAAGTACTGATACTAACACCCTCACTGACACTCGCACACATTAGCATGCAGACAACCTTCTCGACTTCGTCATCTCATCTGATTTGTTGCCTTTCCCTCTGTCACTCTCATCTAGGTCTAAAGGAATCGTCCTTGAGGGATTCCCCCAGATTGCAGAGGAGGTGGCCTTCATGGTAGAACAGAGGCTATACCCGGATGCCGCCGTGGTCATGACGGTGGACGCGAGAGACGTCGTCTACCGCCTGCTGCCCCCTCGTCTGGCCAGCTGGAGAGAATGCCGTAACCACAGGAGGGAACAGATGAGCCAAGTCAGAGAGCTCCGTCACAAAATACGGGTGAGATAAGCAAGACAGAGTTTTATACAGGATGGTCTGTCTGATAAATACAATGTGAAATAGAAAATAATTGTTAAAAAAGGGTTGAAGCTCAGGAAAGTAAATGGTGCACTGTGCGTAAATGGTTCACGCATCATTGCAACAAAGGTGCTAGGTATTTTGACATTGCCTATAAGTGATATTTACCCAAACACGTCCTGGTGGCAGATGTAGGTGAAAGGAATCTGACTCTCTCTGTCTGACTCTCTTTGTCTGACTCTTTCTGTGTCTATTAATGCAGGAGATAACCATCGTCCAGAAGAAAGCTGAGCTTATGAAAGAGTACTCTATAAATCTGCCGGCTAAACAGGTAGTCCAGAATGATTGCTGGGTGCCGGATGTATCTGTTTAGGAATGTGTAAGATGAAGGCGCTTCTGTTTTAATGGGACAGGTCCATGAACAGAACCATTTAAGTAGGGCCACTGATTCTCTCTCATCCACTGGTTCTCCCTCTTCCACTGGTTCTCTATCATCCACTGGTTCGCCCCTTTGTGACAGGTGAACGACGAAGACGATGATGAGGAGGACCAGGAGGAGTTTGACAAAGGGATGGAGCAGATTGAGGCTGTGCTGAGAAGGGAGTTCCCCCCGGACGAGGAGGATGGCGGGAATGATGAAGAGACAGAGGAGGCTGCCGTGGTCCGGCTTGAGATGGAGATCGGGGAGCGTTTCGAGACGGACAAGGCTTGTCTTACCATGACAACGGTAAAGACACACGCACTCTGTAGTGTGTAAAAAACAGTAAAACAGCATGAGATATACTTTTACCTTTTACCATTTATTTATGCCGAGTCTGCACCTTCGCTTGCATTACCTGAAATATCTGAAACTCATAGTGTCTGTTCCCATCAAGGATCTCCTGAATGACAATCAGATCCCCCAGCTGTCCATCAACGCCAGCCTTAAGCCCAGGATTGTGCGCTATCAACTCCTGCAGAAAGTCCAACCTCTTGTGTCCAACAGGGAGTCTTATTTTCACAAAGGCCAACCAATCAGCTACTCTGTTGCCCGCAAACTGCTCAGCAGCTCTTACAAGTACAACAGCTCCTTTGGCTGGTGGGACCCTGTCAAGGTCTGCATCTCTAGGTCTCTCTTCTTTTTTCTATCTAACTCTGTTTCTTTCACATCTTTTTACGGCCTAAAATGATGTACCAGATATTTTAGCTAACGTTTCTAGTTCTTGCTGCACCGTATTATTGTCACATGACTACAGGGAGTTAAATGTAGGCTGATGAGTGTCTGACCCACTGGGTTAGTCTAGAATCTAGATAGTGTGATTGAAAGGATCCACCTTCTGTGTTTGTCCCCAGTGTAACAAAGTGACAGATAGCACACGCGTTTCTTTTTCTAGTACACAGAGGGAGATCTGATCCAGCCCATGCAAGGTCCCTGGAACCCCACCTTTCCCGTGCTCCTCCACCAGTTCATCTACTTCTTTGCCTCCAAGGAGACGAGGGCCACCTTCCTCCTCAACCCCATCAAGTACCTGAAGCAGCCAAAACCCAACCCGTTTCTGCCAATCAAACTTGCCATCATCGGTCCCCCCAAGTCAGGAAAAACCACAGGTCAGACAACCTGATCTAAACAAACCTATGTTCCCATACAACCCTGGGCTGTTCAAACAGAAGTGCACAGCGTGAAAACAAAGCACTCATCAGCTCTCGTTGCACCCATGCATTTCATAACGAGGTCCCAGCAGCGTTCATGTCCGTTGGCAAAACACTCAGATTGAAATCAAAACATCCGGGACTAGAGCTCCTGGCTTTGGAACCGGTTTCTATTAGCAATACCGCAACCTTGTGGGTTTGTATAACAAACCAATACAGAGTGTATTCAGGCACTCCCCATTGTGTTGTGCCTGGGAACAACTCTTGTTGTTAGTATTGGCCATGTACCAAACCCTGTTCATGTCTCATCGCTTCTCTATACTGATGTTCCTGCTAAACTAGCTTTACTCAAACTTCTGAGGCAATTTCCAAGAATGACATTCTCTGTTACAAACAATGCAACAATTTACAGTTTAGCTAAGTGAATTCTACATGTCTGGCTGTACTGCATAACAATCCTAACAGAGACCGCACCCGCCTCTTTGTGTGTCGAGCAGTGGCGACAAAGTTCGCCCGTGAGTACGGTCTGGCCCATTTGTCCATTGGGGAAGTGATGCAGATGGTTCTGGCCAGCCAGGAGAAGACAGAGCTGGCCAGCCAGATGGTAAAGCACCTCTCGCAGGGCCACACGGTGCCAGACCAACTGGTCATCCAGTGCCTGGAGGTGGCCCTCATGAACCTAATCTGCAGCAGCAGAGGGTAAGTAAGGACAGTGATGTCCAAGAGAAATAAATGGCACAGACAGTATCAGAAAGACAGAGGTGCTGTTCACTTTCCTCTCCTGCTGTCTGACTTGAATGTAAGACAATGTGTTAAAACTGAAAACCAGTCGCTGTGCGCTTGCTACAAAGGAAGGTTTGAAAAAAACAGTGTGATGTTAACCACAGCAAAAGAGACAGCTGATCGTTGGCCGGTAGGTTAACTTCCTTCTCTGTGACGATTGTCCACTTTTACAGGTACGTCCTGGACGGCTTCCCTGTGACGCGCAGTCAGGCCGATCTGATGGAGGCTCGAGGCATCATCCCCATGCTCATGCTGGAGCTACAGCTGGACACCGTGGAGGTGTTAAAGCGAGGCCTCATTGACAAGAGGAAGCCTGACAGGTCAGAGGGGAGGCGCTAGAGAGCATTATATAAAATGGATTAATGTGAACGGTGACTGTGTTTTCAATTCATTTCTGATTTAGCCATGAAGTTCAACCTAACCATGAACTGGGATGACTGTGTTGTTATTATTTTTGTCCAGAGCGGTTATTGGAGAATTTATTATCCCATCTCTTCTGGCAGACCATACCCGGTGCATGACAGCCCCCAGATCCTGAACATCCGTAATTCCAACTTCAACCGTGAGGTTAAGACAATGAGGGAGGTCTATCAGCATCAGTACCAGAACTGGGTCTCTGTGGACGGATACAAATCCAAGTGGTGGATTTGGAACCGAGTCCTGGTTGAGACCAGTTTGAGCATGAGACTCATCCGAACCTACCTGCAGAGAATACGCACTTGTAAATAACAGTCTGGAGCAGTGGTTCTCAATCTTGGTCCTGGGAATCCAATTTGGGGGAGATGTTATTGTTCTGCACTCACTCATATTCTTAGAAAAAACATATGAAAATAACTTTCTATTTGCTAATTTCATTGTTACTTTTAACCTCTGGCTTGTCAGGCCACGCGGCTAGCATCGACAGGTTGTGCATCACCCCGATGGAGCTGCGGTCAAGGCTTGGTGAGTTTAGCCAGTACTGCCCTGTCAGCCTTGCCCTCCATCGCCACCTTGTGGACTGCTCTCTTACATCATCCCTGAAGCTGGCTGCGGAGTTTAAGGGACACTACTACAAGATGTGCTGTCGGGAGCACCTGGAGGTAGGTCTCATACTCATGGATTTATTTGAAGGTCTGTTGTGTGTTGTTAAATTGCATGCCTTTATTGATTAGTGTCTTTGACCTTTCCTCCCATTCTCCAAAAGCTTTTCCTAAAGACTCCAGAGCAGTTTGTGTTGCCTGGGTGCCCTAACACTCTCCCCCCAGTCGCCATGCTGCCCAAGAAGATGACGACCGGCCAGGTGAAGGCCAGGTTTCCACAGCAAGTTGAGATGAAGGGCTACTGCCCCGTCACATTCCTGGATGGAAGGCAGAGGTACTACCAGTAAAACACTGGCTGTACCAATATATACAATAATATCTTTAACCTGAAATCCTCACAACAAAATCATTGCTAACTAACTGCTGTCCTTTAAATGAAAGTGTTTGACAGTAGTTACTTAAAAAACTTTGTCAGGGAAAACTTCTGATATATTTGTGCTCGAGTACCTGTGGCTCTCACCGAACCTACCAAATGGATTCTTGCTATTGGCCCACAGTCAATTCTGTTTCATGTGACCGCCACAGATATGTGTATACCCTAGTTTTAAACTCTCCTCAGGTATGAGGCCCTTGTTCGCGGAAGCATCGAGTACGCTGTGGAATACCAGGAACGTATCTACATTTTTCAGAACGAGCAGAAACAGGAGCTGTTTCTCAGGTCAGGATGGGACTCTCTAATGTATCGCATCCTAATGTCTATTTAGATGTATTTTCCTAAGAAGCCGACCCAATTCTGTGTCACCAACTCTTTCCCTCAGGTCACCTGAGACCTATTCCAACCAGACGTTGCCCGATAAACTACCGCCTATGAGTGAACCTGTTCAACTCACCTCCCTGCCCATGCTAGGCTACATGGAACAGGTGAGACTGGGGCTTAAACACACCAGGAAGCCCTCTGGATGTATATACTGAAGTGACTTACTGTGAACACTCTAGTGCGTGTTGCACAATGTTTGTTGACCAATGGAGGGTTTATGTTCCTTGTCAGGGTATGTCGGGACCTGTCATCAAGGCTCTGACAGCGGTCGGGTGTCTCAGACCAAAGTTGCCCTATCTCAGTGTGAAGAGATCAGCTCTCCAATATGTGGCGTTATATTTAAAAGGTAGACTTTTCAGAGATTCGCCTAAGGGTTCTTCATCCATTAAAAATTATGTCATGGTTATAATGCAACATGGTTATGGCTATATATAGCTTTCAGTTTTCGCAGGTTATTGTTCTCTGATTGTTATTTTAAGGCATTGTCTTTACTGTTTCTCAGCCTTCAACCCTAAGAGCTCAAGCAACACCTGCCACATATATAAGAAGAAACTGGCATCGTTTGAGGAGAATTGTGAGCTTATCCCCTATCTGGGCTCTGCTATTAACGGGATGTACAAAACTCATCAGGAGCTGCCCGTAGACTTTGAATTTAAGCTGCAGAAGTTTCTGGCCTTAGGAGAATCTTCCTTTGCTTCAGGATATTTATAGAACTATTGGGAAATATTGTCTGTATCAGTGAACTGTTATTGATTCACATTGTACAAGGTAATGTTGGTAGATCAAAGAGGTAAATTAGTACTTTTAAACTGCTATTAAAAAAATCTACCCACATACCTTTTACATGTGGCTTCATTTCCACTTCTGGGTTGGTAGATGATCTCCAAAAGAGTTTGTTTTTGTAATTGTTTGTTGCAGAGAAAATTGGAGAACAGTTAAAATAACTTTATGTTGTATAAATTATCTGCCATGCCTTCTAAATTATACACTGATGAGTGAAAACATGACCTGCCTATATATATGTTGTTGGTCCTCCGCAAGCCATTAAAACAGCACTGACCCGCTGAGGCATGGACTCTAGAAGGTCCCTGAATGTGGTTCGTTGAAATTAGCAGCAGATCTGACAAGTCCAACACATCCCACAAATGCTCAATTGGATTAAGATCAGACGAACAGCTGAACATTGCGAAGAGCATTTCCAGCTTGTCGTCTTCCCACATCACTTCCCCAGGTAAACGGCACAATTGTACACAGCCATTGTGTGATGTAAAATAAAATATGATTTATTGTATTAGGCTTATTGCATCTTCCACTGCTCCAAGGGCCAGTTTTGGTGCTCACGTGCCCATTGTAGATGCTTTTGAGGGTAGACAGGGGTCATCTTGGGCCCTCTGACAGCCCTATACGCGGCAGTGTTGTGACATATTCCTCCGGTAGCCATCATTAAAATTGTCATGATTGGTGAGATGTGTTCAACACAGGGTGTTAGGTGGGAGCACTTCCTGTGTATTGTTTTGAATTAGGAGCACGGCTGTTTTCGGTTTAGCTAAGCACCAGGCGACTACAAGCTCAGCACTACGACTACAAGCTCTGCTTCTGGCTCATTTTTGCACTCAACCACAAAGGATTCGTGACAAAACAATTTGGTGTTCTTGTGACATGTTGCACAGTAGACCTTCTGCTGATTTGGACCTGACAGGATAGACGTGTTTGTGGTTTGTCCCTACTTGGACCACTGGCAGTAGATACCACTTCAAACCGGGATCACCATACAAGCCTTGTTGTTTCAGAGATACTCTGACCAAGTCGTCTGGGCACAACAATTTCGTCGCTCTGATCTTTTCTCTTGCCCATTTCTTCTGCCCCAACACGTCGACAACAAGAACTGATTGTTCGCTCACCATCAGGTCTACTCAAACCTTGACATGAGCACTTAATGTTGGACATTATTCACTTGTGAGTCGTCATAATCTTTTGGCTCATCAGTGTATATGAAATGCGCTAGACAAATAAAGTTGCTTTTTACTAAGCCACTCTTGCCTATAAAATCAACATACCTGGAGATCATAAATTGTCATTTTATTTTTGCTAGCTAGCATTTTGCTTAGCATATACATTTTAAACTGATTACTGAGGGTATAAATAAACCATTGTGTTGTGGGTCGAGCCGTTACAATAAAATAAAGAGTTTACTCCTCTAAGGGACGTCGGCAAAAGAGAATTCTGTGACCCTGCTGATACTTTCTTTCCAGTCTATATTTTTCAGAAAGCTGTGGGTTTATAGGTTGATGATTGCCACGCCCACATGAAATACGGGTGTGTCTCTAATAGGTAAATAAGGACAGGTGCAACACGTCCTTGCATCTAGTCAGTGTACGATTTCTCAATCTGCGATGACGTCAATGCTCATTTTTATGAGGTGCGACGGTTTTGTTAATTACACTTGGAGATGACAGTACTTTCATGAATGAGAGACAATGATTCCAAGAACTAGGCCAAAGGCACACGGAAGTGGATGAATAAAAAAGTTTAATGTTCAACACTAGCCCATATTTTGTATTAAAGCAAGCAAATATGTTCATACTGTATTGTAGTCGAAAGTGACAATAACTTTCATCTTTCACTACACAAAAATGTGTCCTGTGGTAGGCAACCTGGCACCAAGAAGTTATCATTAGATCAAAGATTCAAAGAGATTCAAAGTTTTATTGTCATACATACAGTGAGTGACTTGCATCAGACTGTACAATGAAATTCTTAAGACATGGCAAGCAACAACTACGTAGTTAGAAGAATAATAAAAATAAGGATTAAAAAAACTATTTACAACAATATACAGACTATACATAACTATAAAATGTGCATAATGAGTCAGAATGTACAGAGTGCAGACCATAAATACTGTGATGAAAGTGATCGAGTGCCAGTAGTAATGTATGTTCAGAATATGCTAGTTACACTATATACATAATGGAGTGTGTATGGCCGGTATGCAGACCTTAAATACTTAAATACTGCAATAGAAGTGATCTCGTGCCGGAGGTGGAAACATGAATAGGTAAAACAGTGTCACTGGTTGAGGAGCCTAATAGTCTGTGGGTAGAAACTGTCCTTTAGTCTGGAAGTGCGTGTACCGATCTATCAGAAAAAAGCCACTGCAATCAGGGAATACCATGGCCAAGAAGGGTTGTATTAGGTCTGCAACGATGTTTAGGTAGGTGGCCCGTGTCGAACTAACAACGACTAGACCGCCCGGACCTAAGGTTTAACAACTAGTCATAGTGGACCGGTCTGCGGCAAAAAAAAATATTGGGATCACCAAACGCCCAAAGTATATGGATGCATGTAAAAATAAGTTAAATACCGTTTTATTTATGGTAAAATGAATTCTACTTTTATTTGATTTTAAATGTATTATTTTAATGACTACCTGCTGCGTAAAAATGCGACACAACGTAATCATAGCGTTACCATGGTGACGACGCACTTATACAAACACAGACGAAGGTCCACAATGACATCCACATTCCACCTGGAAATTGTCGGTTTAATGAAGGAACACCGTTTTCAAGTTGCTAAAAGCATTGCCGAGGTAACTTTAAAGATATAACGTCATTATTTATGTGTTAAAAGTAACCTTGTACAGCACAGGAATTAATTACATACCGCCCACATACAGTGCAACAGCTAGTACACGTGAGCAGCCATGTCATGTGTAACTCTTTCTGTCAACACAGGGACTAAAACAAAAGTTTTCCTCCTCGTTTTTGGAACCAACCATCCGCCCATTATTTGAATGTGACTGGCATGTTTACCTTACCAATAAGAAAAAGGTGGGTGAACTTGCTGAGATATATTTAGTATATTGCAAATGACATACTCTCAATGACATACTTATCGTTCATTCAGAATGTGCTGATGTCAGGAATAAAATTGACATTTGAGATAAGGGACTGTATTCATCATATTGTAATGTATGTAGTCACCACAGCATGAGCTGGGTTGTGCGTTATGTCCCAACCACCATAATGTTTATAAATTGCTGCATTTAACTGCATCCTTCAACACTTTTTAACCCAGGAGCTGAGGGGGGAGGTGTGGCAATTTTCCAGTAACCTGATGTGTTTCGTGAATGGTTGTCTCCTTGGCAATGAGAAGGACCTGACCAGCTGGGCTGAAAAGCAGTGGAAGATCATGTCCACGCGTCCACTGGCACTATACTTGGCTCTTGCTAATGACTACTATTCTAAACACCTTCGCAGCACTGGGGCAAGTCTTGTCACACTGCACATACAAAGCAATAGGATACAGAAACACACCATATACCATGAAACCCAGAGTGAGTGTAGTATTACCATAGCGAGTTAAATCGTTTTAAAGTACCGCCACAGTTAAATTGGGAGCCAGGTAGCACAGAGGGAGAGGATGTCTAGTTTTGGATGTCTATGGATTGAGGTGACCTGGGCTGACATTACTTCTGACGGTCTCATAAATATCTTATCTCAACACAGTTTTACTGTTTTAAGAATAATGTTATGAATAGACAGTTTTTAGTCGACTAACCCTTTGACAAATTAAGTTATTACACACCTAAACTTCACAGAATATTCCAACTGGATCTCATTAGCTTCAGTTAAGGTCTGTCTTCTTCAGTTCTTAAGTCCTGCCCACTAGGTTTAACTATCCATCCATTGGAAATCTTGATGTAGTTTAAATAATCTTAGGTATATATACTGTGCTGTATTAGATCATTGTACTTTTACAACAGTAACATACCTACAGCATAAATTTATCTCTCTTCAACTACAGCACACATTTGTTTACATGGACATTTCTATCCAAGGTGAATCAGTTGGCAGATTACTGTTTGAGGTGAGAATGGTTCAATTTCAAACTGTTGAACTGACTAGACCTGAATGTAAAGATCTTCTTACAGCATCATTGACAGCATGTGTCTTCTCTCCAGCTTTTCACAGAACTGTGTCCAAAGACATGTAAAAACTTCCAGGCTCTGTGTACAGGGGAGGTGGGCATGTCACAGAATGACCTACTTCTGTCTTACAAGGGTTCTATGTTCCATCGTGTGGTGCCCAATGGCTGGATACAGGGTGGAGGTACATTAGGATCTACCTTAATTATCAATATAAAACTACATTGATGAGAGGGCATAACAAACTATATTTACTTGAATTTCTTAGTGTCTGTTAGCTGTCAAATTGATTATGTACTAAACACACAGACCGTGTCGTATTTTTCTATTACAGATATTTCTGCCTCAGGCAAAGGCGACGGAGGGGCATCCATCTACGGGCCAACTTTTGAAGGTATAAGCGTAGGGTTTACAGATTCAAATGCTACTCTATGCTACTCTAGGGCTGTTTTTGTGAACATTTTTGACTGTGTTTATCCGACAGATCCTTTCGTAATGGAACCCATTCAGCACAAAACAAAACAGTGTCAGTGATATTGCAGAATAGAGTCTGTTTTTCGTAGACATTGCATGAAGGGCTTATCCCATTTCTTTTTTACACAACCTTTTTAATTCTGGTTAAAACTTACTCTAACCATTCCCCGGTGTGCACTAAATAACCGAACCGTGGATCTGCTTGAACAAGAAGGTCTCAGGCCACTTCCAAATAAGTGAGAATGAACCCAATTGTAGTAAGTGACCAAAAATGCTGTATTTTGTGTCTTAAATTTGCTTTATGGGATTAGTGAAATTGTCATTGTCATTGAGCTGGTTAGCATAATGTGTAACCGTGAAAAGACATGGGGCAGGAGTGATATAAAAGTATATGTATGAAATGTTTTTAGCAATAAATCGAGTGAGTGAGGATTTCAGCAAACATTGGTTCATTGCTGTGACTAAGTAAAAAACATAAACAACATCATTATACAAATATATAATTTATTTAACTTTTTTGTTCCCTCCCCGGGAATCATCACCTTAACGTGGTGGAGAGGTTTGTGTGCCCCTATGAACCTGAGGGCTGGGTTGTCTGGAGCTTCATGCTCCTGGTAGGGTTTCCCAAGGCAAAGTGGTCTCAGGCGAGGGGCCAGACTAAGAATGGTTCACCAAGACCCCATGAAAGATAGAGGGAAAAGGAGCGAGACCCTGCCTGGAGGAAGCCCAGGGCCCTCGTCTGGAGCCAGGCCCAGACGGCGGGCTCGAAAGCGAGCGTCTGGTGGCCGGGTTTGCCACGGAGCCCGGCCGGGCACAGCCCGAACGAGATACGTGGCATCTCTCTCCTCTCCATCCTGTGGGCCCACCACTCACAGGAACAACCGCAGGGGTCGGGTGCGCTGTCATATGGGTGGCAGTGAAGGTGGGGGGTCTCGACGGATCAGACCCGGGCGGCAGAAGCTTGCTTTGGGGACGTGGAACGTCACCTCACTGGGGGGGAAGGAGCCAGAACTTGTGCGTGAGGTGGAGCGATACCAGTTGGATCTGGTGGGACTTACCTCTACGCACAACCGTGGCTCTGGAACCTTACTCCTGGATAGGGGTTGGACTCTGTTCTTCTCTGGAGTTGCCCAGGGTGAGAGGCGGCGGGCTGGTGTGGGGATACTCACGAGCCCACGTCTGAGCACGGCGGTGTTGGAGTTTACCCCGGTGGATGAGAGGTTTGCCTCCCTACGCCTAAGGGTGGTGGGGAAAACTCTGACTGTTGTTTGTGCTTATGCACCAAACAGCAGTTCGGAG
This sequence comes from Dallia pectoralis, assembly GCA_029465975.1. Taxonomy (NCBI): domain Eukaryota; kingdom Metazoa; phylum Chordata; class Actinopteri; order Esociformes; family Umbridae; genus Dallia; species Dallia pectoralis. The sequence continues at coordinate 21,093,724 of CM055734.1, read as the reverse complement.
TATTCAGCCTTCTTGGAGACCCTGAAGGGAGTCCTATATAGGGCTCCAGTAGGGGACTCCATCATTCTGCTGGGAGACTTCAACGCACATGTGGGCAACGATGGAGACACCTGGAGAGGCGTGATTGGGAGGAACGGCCTCCCTGATCTAAACCCGAGCGGTCGTTTGTTATTGGACTTCTGTGCTAGTCATGGATTGTCTATAACAAACACCATGTTCGAACATAGGCGCATAAGTGTACATGGTACCAGAGCACCCTAGGCCGAAGGTCAATGATCGATTTTGTGATCGTATCGGCTGATCTAAGGCCGCATGTTTTGGACACTCGGGTGAAGAGAGGGGCAGAGCTGTCAACTGATCACCATCTGGTAGTGAGTTGGATCAGAGGGTGGGGAAAGACTTTGGACAGACCAGGTAAGCCCAAACGGGTAGTGCGGGTGAACTGGGAACGTCTGGAGGAGGCCCCTGTCCGAAAGATCTTCAACTCACACCTCCGGCGGAGCTTTTCAGGCATCCCTGTGGAGGTTGGGGGCATTGAACCTGAGTGGGCAATGTTCAAAGCTTCTATTGCTGAAGCTGCGGCGGTGAGCTGTGGTCTCAAGGTTCTAGGTGCCTCAAGGGGTGGTAACCCTAGAACACCGTGGTGGACCACGGTGGTCAGGGAAGCTGTCCGACTGAAGAAGGAGGCCTTCAGGGATATGCTAGCCCTGGGGACCGACAGGCCCGAAGGGCTGCAGCCGCTGCCGTGTCAGAGGCAAAGCAGCGGGTGTGGGAGAAGTTTGGAGAAGCTATGGAGAAGGACATTCGGTCGGCACCAAAATGCTTCTGGAAAATCGTTCGGCACCTCAGAAGGGGAAAACGGGGAACCATCCAAGCTGTGTACAGTAAGGATGGGACACTGTTGACCTCAACTGATGATGTGATCGGGCGGTGGAAAGAGCATTTTGAGGAGCTTCTGAATCCGACCTACACGCCCTCTAGTACAGAGGCAGAGCTGGAGGCTGATGGAGGGTCATCGTCAGTTTCCCTGGGGGAAGTCGCTGAGGTAGTCAAACAACTCCACAGTGGCAAAGCCCCAGGGACTGATGAGATTCGTCCAGAAATGCTAAAAGCTTTGGGTGGGGAAGGGCTGTCTTGGTTGACACGCCTCTTCAACATTGCATGGAAGTCTGGGACAGTGCCAGAGGAGTGGCAGACCGGGGTGGTGGTTCCCCTCTTTAAAAAGGGGGACCAGAGAGTGTGTGCCAATTACAGAGGTATCACACTCCTCAGCCTCCCTGGTAAAGTGTACTCCAAAGTGCTGGAAAGGAGGGTTCGGCCAATAGTCGAACCTCAGATTGAAGAGGAACAATGCGGTTTTCGTCCTGGCCGGGGAACCACGGACCAGCTCTTTACTCTCGCAAGGATCCTGGAGGGGGCCTGGGAGTATGCCCATCCAGTGTACATGTGTTTTGTGGATCTGGAGAAGGCGTATGACCGGGTACCCCGGGATCTTTTGTGGGAGGTGCTGCGGGAGTATGGGGTGAGGGGGTCTCTTCTCAGGGCCATCCAATCTCTGTACGCTCAAAGCATGAGCTGTGTCCGTGTCCTCGGCAGTAAGTCGGATTCGTTCCAGGTGGGGGTTGGCCTCCGCCAGGGCTGCGCTTTGTCACCAATCCTGTTTGTAATATTCATGGACAGGATATCAAGGCGTAGTCATGGGGGGGAGGGGTTCCCGTTCGGTGGGCTGATGGTCACATCACTGCTTTTTGCGGATGATGTGGTTCTGATGGCCTCATCGGTCGGTGACCTTCAGCACTCACTGGATCGGTTCGCAGCCGAGTGTGAAGCGGCTGGGATGAGGGTTAGCACCTCTAAATCTGAGGCCATGACTCTCAGCAGGAAACCGGTGGAGTGCCTACTCCGGGTAGGGAATGAGTCCTTACTCCAAGTGAAGGAGTTCAAGTACCTCGGGGTCTTGTTCGCGCATTCGCTTCACCGCACCGTTGTGACGAAAAGAGAGCTGAGCCGAAAGGCAAAGCTCTCGATCTACCGGTCAATCTTTGTTCCTACCCTCACCTATGGTCATGAAAGCTGGGTCATGACCGAAAGAACGAGATCGCGGGTACAAGCGGCCGAAATGGGTTTTCTCAGAAAGGTGGCTGGCCTCTCCCTTAGGGATAGGGTGAGAAGCTCAGTCATCCGAGAGGAACTCGGAGTAGAGCCGCTGCTCCTTTGCATAGAAAGGAGCCAGTTGAGGTGGTTCGGGCATCTTGTACGAATGCCACCTGGGCGCCTCCCTAGAGAGGTGTTCCAGGCACGTCCAGCTGGGAGGAGACCTCGGGGAAGACCCAGGACTAGGTGGAGAGATTATATCTCCACACTGGCCTGGGAACGCCTCGGGATTCCCCAGTCAGAGCTGGCTAATGTTGCCCGGGAAAGGGAAGTTTGGGGTCCCCTGCTAGAGCTGCTACCCCCGCGACCCGACCCCGGATAAGCGGTTGAAGATGACATGAGATGAGAACTTTTTTGTGTTACAACAACCTTGATAAAAAGTTGAATTGACCTTTTCTGAGAATTGTTAACTTGAGAATTGTTAATGTGTATCAATCAAGTGTGTTTTGGTTTATTCACCAAATTACTTTAAACATCAAAGTGTCCTCAAACCTTTTCTGGAAGCTGTAAGATTTTAGGCTGGACTCCTCGCTTTCTACGTGAAAATTATGAGCCTAAGATACCATTAGACAACTTTGGATAGAAACATACTGCCTTTGGGTGGTGGCAAACCTAATATACTTTCAAATGATTCTTTGAGTCACAAAAAAGCCTGACAACTCAAAAGCAATTCCAAAAGCTACTAATGACAGAAATATTTTTCCACATTCTGACACTTAGAAATGTTCATTGCAGTACTTGGACCTTGTTGAAGGCTTTCCCTGTAGAAAATGTATTTGACATGGCTAGCCTAGGAGGTTAGTGTCCAGGCAGACTGCTGGTACCGTGTAAATATCCCCTCCCCTAACAACAATATAGTTCAAGAGACAAAGAGAGCACACCCCTGGCTGCTGTACAGAGCCTCACAGGCCTGAAATTATCACAACAGCGTCTCTTCAACCTTAGAAAACGTAGCATGTCCTTTGGATCTTCACAAATTGGCCGGTTTAAACCGCTGGGCTACTCTAGGCCATTTTCTCCAGGGCCACATTTAGACAAATAATAAAATTAATGACAATAAACTAGGCGATTCATTGTTATTAAGTATTGAAATCAGCCGGAATCTTTGCACATGTATATGGAGATGTGTCTAGATGTATTCTCAGTCATAATGGTCTACACACTAACATGTGCCTCTGGGATCTCTGCTAGATGAAAGTTTTGCAGTCTCCCACAGTAAAAGAGGCACCCTAGGAATGGCCAACCAGGGTCCTCACAGCAACAGCTCTCAGTTCTACATCACTCTGCAGCCTGGCTTCTGGATGGACAGGAAATATGTGGCTTTTGGGTTCGTATGTCTCAGATGATTTTGAAATTATTGATGATAACAGGCAGCTGCAAGGTTGCTAGATTCAACCCTTAAGGCAGTGTTTTGTCAATCTGCCCTTGAGCAAAATTGTCATATATAGTACTTTGCAAAAATATTGCATTAAATGACAGCCTGAAATCTGTGACCCACAAACATCCCAAAGTGTATCTTCACTGGTAGTTACATTCCAGGTCTGTACTGAAATTATCTACAGTTCTTGTATGTTCTGGAAGATTTTTGCCAGTATTATCGGAACACATGCTCAATTGGATTTAGGTCGGATGATTGATTGACTTGCTCCCGGATAGAATATTTACCTTTTTGCACGAAAAAGTCCTTCTAGTTCAAGCTTGTTTTGGGTCAGTGTCCCGCCAAGGGAGTGCCATACAAATTAGTTTGCAAGAATTCTGTTGGATCTCAGCGGAGCCCTTATTAGTTTGTTAAAAGTATATATTTTTCTATGTCATGTGTTCCAACATGTTTATCAGATTGGCCTCTATGTGATCTGTGATATACTCTGTAATAGTCAACCAATATTTGCTTTTTTCTAGTCAAGTTGTTGAAGGTGAAGAGGTTCTGAAGAGACTTGAAGAAGTCCCAACCTACAATGAGAGACCCAAACAAGACTGTAAAGTGTCAGACTGTGGAGTGTTTGAACCATGATGTCAGTGGAAATGCATTTGTATTAAACCACTGTTTATACATAACTGCTAATGCTAATTTCACTGAGTAAAATGCAAATCAATTTGAATTTTGCAAATCAATTTGAAATGCGTTATTACGAATTTTCGTTGTTGTTATTCTGTCTCTCACAGTTCAAATAAAACCTACCATTAAAATTATCTAGACAGATCATGTCTTTATCAGTAGGCAAATTTACAAAATCAGCAGGGGATCAAATACTTTCTTAATTCACCTTAGACATATATACATATTTTACAACATACTTAATTCGTTCATCCGGACAACAGCGTTTCAATTTAACACCCCTCAGGACAAGTAAATATATTTGAACCATGCACAAAAGAGTTTATGCCAACCAAAACACTAGAATACTTGGCTTGATAATGTGTTATCTTTTTTTGGTAATTGTGTTTTATCAAGTTTGGAAACATGTGTCTAGGTTTTTATAACCAGGAATATAAGTTATATATAGGATAAAGGTGTCTTGCATTGCACAGGTGGGGAACAATATGAAATAACTGCTGATTTTAATCCTTTAGCAAATCAAAACTTCGACCCTTACCAACCAAACATTTAGCTTTCCTTAACACGAGTTTGCATTTTCCCAAGCACTTTATAGTTCTAACCTGGAGCTTTGAGTTGGTTGTTTGTGGTGTCTACATGGGACTCCATATTGGCAGATGATGAGCAAACATTCAAACAAATAGGTATTTTTTAAAGATGTATCTAAAGCAACATATGACGCGATCCCACTTTCATTAGTAAGTGATAAAATGGATGTCAGTGTTCCATACAACGTTAATTTATTCATGACTGACTGACTGTGTAAGATATATGGTCAGTAATCGCACTTGTATGTTCTCTTCTTTTCAAAAACGAATGGAGGAAAAGATCAGAAAGGCGTGTCCCTCTGGCCTTTTCATCCAATGGGTTTTGAGAAACAGAGGACGAGAGAGGTATTCGGATATTCCTGTTTCAGTCCGCGACACTTCAACCCCTCCCGTCAAGTAGGCTGTAAAAAAATGCCACATGACCGATGTAGAAGGAAGTAACACCGCCAGGAAACATCAAACCAGTATACAGCGCATATACAGCACCAGTATAGCTCTCGCATTCGATCCTTGCATACGTTTTTTGGTATAAGTTAAGAATACAGAAATTAAACAACATGTACGGACAACTTGTATATGTTATTTTTGGCCTCGTCTTGGTGGGCACAACAACAGCTGCAGACGGCGGTAAGTGTGCGACTAGTAGCTGGGCAGAACACTGCGTGGTCTCGCGCTCTCTGCTTCGGAAGGTCCGCGAGACATGCTAACTAGTTAGCCGTTAGTGCGCGAGACGTTTTGTTCTCTTAATACATCCATGGTTTTGACTTCTGGTGCATATAGACATCTTTCTGAATGTTTCAACATGCCGTTTAAAAAAAACTAGTGGTTCTACCCTGAAGTGTTATCAAATCAATTCAAGTTTGTTATTCGTATACAGGATATGGATCTGAGCAATATAGCCAGCTAGTTAATGTAGCTTGCTAAACTAGTTAGACCGCTGGCCTTTTTCCAGACTATTACGTCGTCTTAGATTTTAGAAGCCCAGGTTTGCTATCTTACGACAAAATGACTTTACAGGAGCCCCTAACTTCCAAGCATCTGGTTATTCGTGTGCCTTTAATATGTGGCTTAGTTACAGTGGTTTAATGCGTTGTCACCTAATTAAATAGTTAAGTTGACTGCTAATGTTTTTTTCAGTAATGCTGCGGAATGCTATTTATTTAACATGTTTTATTTAGCTTGCTTGGCATGTAGCGTGTGTTGTTTAGGCTTTACGGTACTCTAGCAAGCTAGTAGTACCCAACTTAGTCGGTTAACTAGTTGTATTTTAATTTGAATGGAAATAGAAGGATTGTGAAATGTACGTTCAGATATCCCAGTTTAAAATATTAAATGAACCGAAACTACTCATCTGATATGTGATTTTTTTTGTATTGCAAGAAATAAGTATTCTGAAATGAAAGGCCACTTTATTGCATAGAGTTTGACAGCAGCTGAGATCTTGTTGTGTTATATTCACTTCTGTATGTTCTAGGATTTTCTGTTAGGGAAGAACTCCTTACATTCTACAACTATTATACATACTTGTTATACCTGTGGTTTTTCTGTGTTGTAGTATTAAGGTCTTTATTTATCCAATTTGTGTAAATTCTCAAACAATTCTGGTCTACTAAAGCAATTGGGAATATGCTTGTACTAGTTACTGTTTGATGGTGGATGTTTTCTATTTCAGAGGATGGATGTCGTGGTGTAAAGGATTGTTTAATTTGCGTTGATGACTGTCAATGGATGAGTTGCAATGGTAAGTACATACCCCTGTCCTTAACATAACATGCAAACACACTCTCTAAAACGCAGTTGTTACAAAATGACTTCGCCTGATCTTTCGAAAACACCACCAATTCCAATAAATCTGAGGTTCTGTTTTGTAGTAGGTTTTTGGGGGTGCATTACTCTTGGCTAGCGTCAGTTAGGCTGTTGTCAGTTTTGTTTGTTCTTTCAACTGATTATTTGTTAGCGATGGACTGTTCCACTTGCATGATGGAATCTGCATTAGGGTGGAACAGTGCCACTGTCAGCACCACCTTTTATGTTAATGTTTTTGACAAAGCACTATGACTTTCAAGGGTTTGAACTGTTTGTTGTTTCCAGTACAATACTTTTTTCAGAACTTTAAAATGTGTAAGTTTGCCACTGCAAAGACTCTAGTTTTAACTTGTAAGCTTAATCTAGAATTTATGAGGCAATTTAATGTTATTTAGGGTTAGGAGCATTGAATGAACAAACAGTATGGTTCTTTTTTTGGTAAAATAATATTTTTTTTGTCATACCAAAAGATCAAGAAGTGGCCATCTTGAGAGAGGCACAAATGACTTGGAATATTTACTGCAAGTGAATTTGTCAGTTCACTGCTTTGTGCAATTTATGACTCAGTATATTGCATAAGGCAGTCAACTGACAGGTTGAATGAAGTTAAATGGATAGTGCACCCACATGGCAAAATACTTCGGTTTCTTTTACCCAAATAAGCTGTCTATCAGCAGGATATGATGGAAATACATACTCTGGTTTTGTCTTCTTGACACTGATGTGAAATATATTTTACATCATATTCATATATAGTTTGTAAGTGACACTAATACTTAATTGTTCATATTTTTGCTGATGTGTAAAATGTCTGGTTGATGTGTAAAAAATGATCATGTTGTGTCCTCGCTTGATTGGGATTTGTGCCACATGCCTAAACACCAGCATTTGGAACTGAAAATCAGGCCTCTTGCTGTCCTTGAACACCAATCTGCTCTTTTGTGGATTTGCTGAACTGTCCCTAGCTACAATCCCCAAATCTCCTCTACTTCAGCCATTTTAGAGAGCAGAAAACACTTGGTCCTTGGACCAGAACAGTTTGCTATGCAGTAATCTCATTATGATAATGGAAACACCACTCTGACGTTGGCTATGTTTATGAAAATTTCAGATGGAAATGTTTGTTAGTTTTTAGGCATAATTTCCTTTTTATTTGCTGGGGTATATGAATCTCGTTATACGCCTCAATCATTCAGTATGCTGTATATTAAGCAACAAGGCCAGACCTGACGTGGTGTTGGCAATGTGCAGTATACTAATGCTGGAGGTTTTTTTGGCTGCACTAATCACATAGGTACCGTATTGCTGTTGAACTAGATCTAATGGCGCTTTTCCACTACATAGAACCAGCTCGACCCGATTTGGCCCGGCTTGCTTTCGCTCCGTTGTCCATTGCAGATAGTACCTGCGCAATAGTACCCGGTCGTCATAGCGACGCGGCAGGAAACTGCTGTGACGTAATCTTCTATGCGACACACACTCGCTACCCACACACACAAGACAATGGAGGAAATCGAGTGTATGCTGTGTTTGTGGCTGTTTCTCACGGCGCATTCTTTCGGTTTGCCATAGTATTCGTAATGGATAATATGTACAGCTCTCACGCAATCTCTGGCCAAACTATTTAAAAATGGTGTGATTACTCAGGATACTACATCTGGCGCGTGCAATGATGATGCAGTGAATAGTGATGATTCTCTGACCAATCGTGTTTTCACGATACATTTTTGTATCGCCTCAGCTCGCTCAGAACCTCGCCTGAGGTGGTACGAAAAAAAGTACCTGGAAGCAGGTACAGGTAAAACTTTTACCCAGTGGAAAACCAAAAAAGCTGAGTCGAGCTGAGGCGAGCTGGTTCTTTGTAGTGGAAGAGCACCATAATAGGAAGTTAAACCAATAAAGTTCAGGGTAGGGCTGCACGATATTGGGGAAAAAAATGACATTGCGATATTTCTTTTCCCAACGATATATATTTGCGATATTGCGAGCCATCAATCCAGGCTAAATTCAATAATTACCGTACTGTCAGACTCATGTAGGGCTCCGTTGTCCTGCTTTACCATAAGTATGTTGTAGCTGCTTAGTATTCCACGTATTACAGCTCTGCTTCAATCTTAGATCTGCATTTTCCCATACAGCTCTAATATGTGTGGGATGGTATAACATACCGCGTATCAAGCGGTCGGATAATTTTCTTAAATCCCTATTTGGTGACAGTGTTTAATGGCAACATATCTTTAGCGATATAAAACTTTATTGTTACGTTGTGGTGCCGTTTTAAGTGATCAGACAAATTGGTAGTGTTTCCTTGTTTTGTGGCCACAACTTTATAACACTCCAGGCACCCTCATTTTTGTAGCCGTTTATGTATAATATTAATTATTATACATAATAATTACATCTCCCCACTCCTTGGTTGTCTAAATACATCCATCGTTTATTTAGCTAATCATGTAAACTGTCAGGAACAAGGACAACCTATCGTTTAACATTAGTAAATATTTTAGACAATGAAACCGGTGAGTTCATGAGTTCGCTACGCGACCGTGGATTTAAGAGACACGAGAGAGAAGCTCACGAACACGCATGTTGCTATCGGTTGCTACGACAACACAAACAAATTATTGCTAGTGCGCATGTCCATCATGACGTCATGGGCCAGTCAACGCGGAAGATCCAAGCTCCATGTTCGCATTATGCGCTTTTGAGCACTCTCATTGGAATGTACGGGGCTTCCCGGCAAACACTGTATCCAGTTCTCTCAATACATCCACGGTGCTACCGTTCTCTTAATACGTTTATGGGTGCTACCCTTCTTCACATTGTATGTTCCGACGAGGTGACTATCGCGCATGCGCACATCGCGATGTCGATGTTAAAACAGAATATTGTTCAGCCCTAGTTCAGGGTGTATCGTTGGTATGTCGAAGCTTTTGGTCAATCAGTGTTGAAAAGGATAGCTGGTTTGTTTTCCTGTGGCAGTTTTGAGCCATGTCAGTTTAATTTTTTTATGGGACTCAACAAGATATGTAGATATATATGATGATCATTTAGAAACGCTGTGTTCTTGAAGAATTGCATAGCAATTGATGTAATTGCAAACTAACCAGCCTGACCTGTAATACTGTCAGATTTCTGGGTGTGGTAAGCTATATTCACAATGCTACCTAACAGAATGTAGTGCGTACAACACAGATCGGACTACGCATGGACTTTCAAAGTTATCAGTTCTAATCCTTGGAACAGGAAAGGAAACTTGGCGATGAACGGCAGGAAAAGACCCTAAGGATGCAAAAGAAAGAATAGGACTAGAAGACAGTTGGCTGGAGGTGGGCAATACCGGAGACCCAAAAATACCTCCTAATGAGATGTGACAAAAACATATTGTGTACTTTTGTGAGGCATTTCAACATTGAGTTTAGCACCCTGTTTGCTTTGATAATCCATAGGATGTCTCTAGATCTTAGGCCCTATATTTGTTTTTGGAGAAGGGCCTTTGGCATTGGTAACAGTTTTGAGTCTTTTTGGGTATGCCTCTGCTAGCTGCGAACTTCTGGATTTTGGCGATTTCTCCCATTGTTTTTTGTAGGCCCTGTCAAGTCATATAGGATGGAGAGTAGGGCTGTGCAATTACTAGAATTTTCAATTCAACTTATGGCCTCCAATGATTATAAAATAAATAATCGTGCTAAAATTATTATTGTGCCACAGGTAGTTTTGCCTTTTACAAAATCGCACATAATTTTTCTTCACAGCTTTGCGCTTTCTCCCCTCCCAAAAACGAGAACCCACTTCCCCCGGGCTGTGGCATTTTTAGTTCAGCTCGAGCCAAGATGACAGAAAAAGAAGACAAAAAAGCGAAAGCTTTGTGAGGATGTTGTAAACGGATACCGATATATATACACTTTAATTTTACTGAAGAGAAATCCAAGTCTCACTCCTGTAGTACCTTTACCTTATTAAACTCATGTAGACAGACATTCTCCTCTGAAAAATAGGTTAATTATTATGTCCGTGCCACTTTTTATTTTTAACTTCAGACTTCATACGTCAGTCCTTAGGTGTAAAATAAATAAAGATACATTTTCAAATAATTTACGTAATTCACATAGCACTACATGCACTCGTTCTCTTTCTATTTTTTTATTTCCTAAACATATTATTAAATGCGGATGCAATTGCACTCCTGTTGTCACACAGCAGCTTACAGCTTTTTTTTAAGGGTAAAGCCTTCGTCGGCTCAGCATGCTAACAGGACTGGTAAAGCTAATGTGACTGTCGACAACACTCTGGAGTTCATGTAATGCCACATCAGTAGTGACTGCTAGGCATAGCATACCGCGGCTAATAGCATACCGCGGATAATAGCATACCGCGGCTAATAGCATAACACGGCTATAGCTAAATTATTAGCCTGCTGAAGCCAACATGTTTTTTCCCTTACTTTTCATAAAGTCTTGGTGCTACTCAGGATCATGCGTCTCTTAAGATGCGTAATCATATTTGTAGTGTTGAACAAGTGTTGTTTTCTTCTCCTGTCATCACTTCTTCTTTACAACTACTGCAAATAGCAAGTTTGTTATCTGTTTTATAGATCTCTATATACCTCCACACTGCCGACATGTTTGCAGTTTAAGTTGCTGGCGGTCTGCTATGTTCCCGGTCGTCACGTGCGCATAATAAACCCACCACACTATCGGCAATGCTCATCTGCAGAAATATAAATATCTGCCGATATGGATCATTTTAAGCTTTTATCAGCCGATACCGATGTCGTGCCTACTGCCTATATCATCATGCATCCCCAGCCACAACACCTATCATATCAGCAGCATTCTGCGTCACCATCGCTTGTACTTTATTTCTTATCTCCCACTCATTGAACACCTCCAAAAAGAAAATGCACAGATTTCAAAAAAAGATTTGGATTGACCAAACCTTATCTCAATTAATCCAGTATTTTTTTCCGAGATCTAAGCCTCAACTCTACCTTAGACTTCATGACTTGGTTTTTCATCTAAGATGCACTGTGAAGTGTTTGACTTTATATAGACAGTTTGCCTTTTTCACTTGCATTTGGTGGAATCCATTTCTAGAAACAACTCAAGCATGACATAAGGAAACACTTAATTGGCACACAATTTCACTTTGTTACTATTAGGCATTGTATTGATAAAATGAAATGTAATTATTATAAATTTAATCCATAAGGCCGAATAATATCCCTAAAATGTTGTTCAGAAAATTAAACTGAAATATGTTATTGTACAAAAAAGTAAAGTGCTTAAGTATTTCAGTATTTCTTATAATCAACATTTATAGATTTTACAGTTCTTAATTTTGCTTAAAGTTGATTAAAAGTTATTGTTCCAAGCAGATTGGGAAAACCCCACTCTCAAGGCCCATTAGTCTTGCAATCGTTTTTTTATGTGATGATGAGATTACAATATCAATTAGACAGAATCTAATTGTTCTCGATTTGCTGGAAAATGTAAGGAAATTTAGACCACTAGAATATGAGAATTTTGCTGGTTTATGCCATATGGAAGTGTTTATGAAGTAATTATTTAATTCCTGTCGTTTGATTTTAGTTAGACTTTTGGCCATATTGGCTTTTTACATTTTTATATAAACTTTATTGATACAGGTTGTCTTATCTATTTTTTCAAAAGTCCTGTTGTGACTATTCGGGGAGGAGTGAGGTACATTTCAGACATTAACATATAACAAACACACTGTCATTTTTACAATCTGTGTTATGTCAATGTTTGTTCCTAATGACATTTCTCCAGTGACTCAACCAGTCTTTTATTCCTCAAACAGGTTTGAAGCAAATTTCCACACCACTGGGCCAAAAACCAAAACACTTTTTACATTTCCTGTTGTTATTTTAGAAACCACGTCGTGACTGTTATTTATTTTCCGGGCTTTATTTTAAAATATTAGAGAAAGTGGCAGCTCTTCCAAAATCACCTATTAGATCAAAATATTAGTTTTTTTTTATGGCAACACAAAGCTAGTGAAGACCAGCAAACACCACTGAAGAGTTCAAAGTAATGTTTTAGGTGGTTTTGTTTGATGATAAACATTTGAGTTTAATTGGACACAGACTCAAGTGCCTTTAGGGTAGTGTTGACGGCCTCAGTATAAATGTCACTGTAGTCCAATATAGACATGTACATGTACGTCGTAACAGCTCTTTTATGGATTCTAGATTAAAACAAGCCTTGTGTTGATGATAATAATAGATGTTTTTCAGCTTTATATTCCTTTACACATTCTCAATATGATTGGAAAGGCATCCACTCAACCTTTCAGATATATATCATTTGAAGTCAAAATAATGTTGGGATAGTGATGAATATCAGCTTGAGAGTCAGAGTGTCTGTCTCCCGTTCCCTCCTATCCTTAATTGAGCAGCATACCTTGTTTGTTTTCCAGTGGGGTTTTGAAAGTGTGAAAGGCAAAGTTTTGCTGTAATACTACCTCAAAGGTTGTTTACAGTAAAGGCTGTTGCGCTATTACGTGATGAAGAAACTCTGATAAGCAAGTACAGAGATGAAGAAACTCTGATGAGCTAGTACGGAACTCATAATTGATTAGTACGAAACTCATCATTGATTATCACTGCCAAAGTTGACCGATCATCATATAGGGGCTCAGACTTCAGGCATTACATAATTTTTGCGCAAAACACCCAGGGATGACCAAAATGACCATGTCAACGAGAACATTTTGTAATGATAAATGCACAGTTGTGATTGGCAAGCATGCAATCATATTGACAAACCAGCCTGAAACTTTTAGTTAACAATCTTTGAATGGCTACTGTTAAGATGTATGTGCTTTCATACCTTTCTTCAATATTGGCTACAGATAAGCAAAAAATAAATGTCGAGTTGATTAAGGCGAATATGTTGACAGCATCATCTTTTTCTCACAAGATTTATTCAATTATAAATGCTGTGCCGGGCCAAGCCTAAAAGAAAAAAAGGTGTATAAATTTTTTTTTTTAAATCTTTATCGCATTTCGTCATTAAATGTATGGTGAAATGTGAAAAGAACCAGTTATCACATTTTAACTGTAAATGTGTCTTAATGTAAAGAACGTTTTTCTGAATTCAGTTTTTCCGATTCCGAATGTTGTGGAATGGTTAACGTTATTAACAGACCGTATGCTGTCCCAAGTCGGGCAGCGTGACAATATGCTCAGTTTTTTTATGCATTTTGTATGGCCTTTGCCCTGCTGCCGGTTCACTTAAACAGCTTGATTTTTTTACAAATGTTAAAACAGAATGTTTAACTTTTTTAGGTATTGTGAAGTGGACCTACTATTTTTTTTAAATGGATTTTCTTTCTTATCATTCAAAATCCTACTGTAATTTAAACCTTAATACACCTAACATGTTTGGCACATGCCCTTCTCCTATTGATTCACGTTCTCACTGTGACTGTGTCCAGGCTGGTTGGATAAATAACAGACCAGAAAGTTGTCCAACATAACCAGCATGGCCAGGTTTAACATCAGTGCCAGCCTGGCTATATATCTCATTTCACAAGCCCCTGCTTTCATTGTGAACAAACTGGAGGCCCATCTTGTTTAGCGTTTCTAACAAATAACAAGACAGATTGGGTTCTTTTAATTTAGGTGATTGTAATTCTGTCAAACGTCTGTTCGCCAGGTTACCAGTTGCCCTTGAAATGCTAAACTTAGGTTGCTGTAAACAGGCTTACGTGACGCACAAGCTGGATTTTATTTCTGGATAATGATTGCTGACGTTTTTTGAGAAGTGAGATAAGGGCTGAGAGAAATGTAATAAAGTGAATGTGCGTGCTCAGGTGTGCTAGAACATGATGACTTCTCCTCCCAGCAGCCACACTCACATAGACAAAAAACTATCCCAAAGCACTGCATTACACACCAGAACCAACAGCTCACCACCTCTCCACAGATGAGTATGCACTCACCAGTCACTAACTACAACGTCACAAAGACCACACACACACAAACACACGCCAGGGCATCTCGCTCCACACAGGAGGCCCCAGCAGTAGAATTAACAACAGGTCTCATACTTGAATCGATGCATCTCACAAGCCCACAACGGATCACTTGGGAGATATGAACTCGGCATATCTGAAGGTACACACCTAGGCTAGTACTGACCCTGTTCCCAATAGCCAAGTTAATGAGCCAGCTTACTGCAATGAGTCAGCATCAACTCAACTATCATTATCGTATTCATCTTGTGATTTACGGATTTACTTTAAGGAAAGCATTGGCGTCAGAGCCACACCGCTTGCCCCAAAAGGGTTGTACTTTGATTCCACAGAACTACACCTGGCTGAACTGGATAACCACAAGCTACTACGCATCTCTGTTCTGGGCTTTGCAGGTTTTTTCTCTGATAAGCCGCCTCTCCGATCTCTCTCCTTCTTGTAGTGGGTTTGGCCTTTTTACAGCTGACAGTGAGCCCCTTCAACCCACCTTATTCCTTATGAAAGGCCTACTTACACACTGAGCCAAACTGGTAGTAGGAGGTTCACACGGTGCCCACTTTGCCAGGTTTGAGTGGCAGCAACACTCACTCCGGTCCCAGCAAATAGGAGAGAAATCGTCCTTGTTCTGGTTTTTGGTTCTTAACGATTTTGATCGCAGTGGTAGGTTGGCTTAACTGAACTCTGACCCTGAGAATGTAAATTTCTTGTGCTTGACGTTTGGTAATGTAAGCATTCTTATTAAGTTGACCATAATTTATGGTTTGAAATTTTTAATATACCAAACTACCTTTTACAAATAAAGATATAAAATGGAAGATTAATCTCCATTATGAACATTTTACCTTTACTTGTGAATTTTATATATGCCAAATGTTTTTATTGGGTGTTACCAATAAGACAAATTTCCAGATTTAGTGTAAAAAAATATTAAATTCTAATAATTTATAAGCCAACATTCTATATTTTGGAATTATTGGAACCAAGCTAAAGATTATTTCTGGAATGTGTACAGAGATGTATTTGATTTTGTGGACACATCCTTAAATTTTACTTAAAGCAACTGAATGTTGGTATTTGTTTGTTATTGCCATTGTTATGGCCATTAACATGTACACAAATCTAATAAACAAGAAATGTGACAATTATTTTCTAGACCTACATCTGAAGGGGCATCAATTCCAATCTTAACATTGTGTTGGTGCAGCACATCATTTAGCAATGGGTATGCACTATTCACCAGAGCATGGACGACTCCGCATGAATTATAATAGTGACAATCTCATAGTGTTGGGTCAATTATTTGCTCATACAGTGTTTCTCAAAAATATTCAACCCCTTGGACATTTACACATTTTGCTTCAAACTGATTCAATCAGGAGATTTGGCATTAAGAGAGTCTATTTGAATGTTAGAGATGAGTGTCTCGCATGTTAACTTTAACTAGTTCAACCCACTGCTAGTTATACATTAGGAGTGCGTATAAAATGCAGTCCCTGGAGTACCTATTAATTCCTGCTTAGCTTTAGCCAATATATTACTTTGATAACTAGATCTGTTTCCACTTTTTACTAAGCACAGTTTTGTCACATTTGTGACATTACTATTTTTTTCACACAGTCATGCCATTTCAAAGGACCCTTTATGAATCATTAACATTGGATCAGGTTAGAAATGCGTTGTGAACCTCTTCGCATTACAAACCCTTCATAACCTCAATGTAATTTTATGCATTACCAATGTTGATTCTGATTGCCATAAAATAAAAAGTGACCTGGCTATAACAAGCACATTGGTTAATCGGTGATAGGAAGTAGAAAATGGGATGTGTGGGCAGGCATGTGTTTGTGTGGTTTGTATTCAGTGCACTTATTAGATTACATTCAACATTATTGTCATTGGAAAGTACAAGTGCAGTACAACGAAATGCAGTTTGCATCCTACCAGAAGTGCAAAAGAGCAGTGCAAAAAGATATGGAGTACAGTGTACGGATATGCAATTAACTTGGATAATGTGCAAATGTGCAGGTATTCAGTTCAACAATGTAGCAAAGTGCCAAAGTATAGAGGCAATACAAGTGGAGAACGTCTGTGCAAGTGGTAACGGATAGTAAAAACGATCAGAATTGTGCAAAAGGCAAATATAATAAATAGCTGTGTGCAGGGCTGGAGGTTGCAAGAGGGGTACCACAGACTGTTTGTGCAAATGGCAGATCAATTAAGTTATTGGAACCAAGTCCCCACAGGCTGAAATATGATTTCTGTCCCATGGGTTGGGTTTGGGACAAAAAAACGACAATTGGTTACCTTTAGGTTGAGGCATTACTATCCACATTTATGGTTAGGGTTGTTTCGGCATTAAAGTTGGGTAATTAGAGGTTAAGGGATATGTTTAGGGTTCATCTGGGTGTAAGATATACGGCTAAGAAACGGGGAATTGGGATTTCCTGGTCTGCATAAGGTTTCTGTTCCACACAAGGATAGAAAAAAATTGTGTTGGTGTTTATGACTCGTCATATTGAGATTTAGGATTGAAAGTTGTTTGGAAATTATCCCGGTTTTATAGTAGAATACTCCCAATCGCTTCTTTCATTTCTGCACTTGTTCTCTATTCCCGTTTACAGTGTCGGACGGTGTCTCCATGGGCTGTTTCAACAGAACCTTAAATGCTTCTTGCACAAATGAAACCTGCTCAGGTAAGGACCAATGGTTTGTTTGAAAGGGCATTTTAAAGTAATTACGAGGGGGATCCCAGGGGCTGCCTTCAAAATGGTGGCTTTAGACATTAGCTCGACTGAAAGGCTCAAAGGAATGGAAAGGCAGCACTTCAGGACTGTTTAGCCTGTTTGTTATGGTGGCGTTTGTTTCCTTCTTTCCCTGCTTGTTACCCGAGTTGCTGTCAATCTGTCTGTACCTCTTTCTGTCCATGTCCCTGTTTTTTATATCTGTTACTGCAGCCTCACCTGAGCATTCTATCACTAGTATCCCCACACTCATCCCACCCAGCTTGGCCCCCACTCTTTCTACACCTAACACAACTCATTCAGCCAACATAAGCAGCACAACTGAGCCTGGGCCCACCAACACCACAGGTAACTAGTAAAACATTGTTGTAGTAGAAAAACTGTTTAGATAAGTGGAGTATATAACTGATGAAATGGTCAGCTGGTTTGGTAACTGTAATATATCACTATAAAAATGTATGAAATTTTTGTAGGTAGTTAACATTATACGGTAATGTGGCAAAAAAAGTAAGTACACCCCCTGGATAGTTTTTCTTTAAATATATATTCTTTTATAACAACTGGAGCCTCATATGTTGCTCTAAGAGGTTGTCATGGTTTAGGTGCCTCAGATTGTAATTTTATGTTACAGTTTTGAAAGCCAACTTCCCATGAATGTACTGATGTGTTCATATGACTCTGGTGAAACAATATTAAATCTCACAACTGTTCCCAGCTAATGACACCATGACTACACCCCAAACAATCGTCCCCACCAACAGCAGCAGCCTTGTCCCAACATCTTCTTCAAGTAAGTTCCCATAGCTATTATGATCTCTTGAAGTTTTGTGGAAACTCATCGTTTACACCTGTGCCTTTAGTGCACATATAATATTGCAGCATTGTTTTGAACCTGTTTGAACAAAAACATGCTCATAATTATTCATCCAATTATGTATTTGAACATGAGAATTTGTGAAAATCTGTGAAAATTTTAAAAGAAAGGTTTTGAAAATAGACTTTGGTCATTGAAGGTGCTTGTATTTATATATTTTGTGCCATATTTTGTGTCATAAATGATTCAGAATAGTTTTTAACCTAACGCTGGTAATGGGCTTACCTTCCTTGTATGTTTGTCTCCCGCTGCCTGTGCGTCCTTGTTTCACGCTCCACCTGCATCAAGGAAGTGAGGCGGACACATGTGTGCATGTATAAACAGCGGCAAGCAAACGAGAAAGCTAACGTTGTAAAATGTAAATTCCAGGTCTTATGGCTTACCAAAAACATTAAAAACGATTGGCGTGTTAAAGGTCTGCGGGTGTCAATATTGCTCAATGTCACAGCCGTGGGAGAAGCAGCTGTGACGAGTAATGCTGCTTGAGCATAACACATTTACTAGCAAGGACATGGATTTGCACTGAAAACATTGATGGACATCAGAGTTGCATGCAGGATATGTATGCTCATAGCTGTATACAAACTCATTGATTAATCTCCATTGAAATTATATTTGTCCTTTCATCATTCTTTCTTGGCTTCAAGGAAATGGCAGGTACATTTAGAAAAATGCTGAAGAAAAATGTAGGGAGACTCTGACTTACCTTGTAAATAGTCATTGGGTGAAGAAAGACTTTGAAAGACTCACCTGATGACATTTTTTTACATGAATATATGTTAAAGGTCAAAGCTCAGAAATCAATGGAGACTTTGCTGCCAACGCCTTTTACTGTCACACAGGCAATGTAGCACAAATATCTACATTTAAGGAAGAAAGTATTTGATCCTTTGCTGATTTTGTACCAGTCTATAATTTTAATGGTAGGTTTATTGATACTGAAAAATTGAATAACACATTTCTATATAACAACACAAATTATACATTGATTTGCATTTTACTGCTGATGTTACAGACTGTATGAAGAGGTATGTGGTACACCACAAAGAGCAGACAGAGAAGAATGAATGAGAAAAACACAGACCATATAGATTAAATGAATGTGCACTCAAACCAGAAGGTACAGGCAAACTCAATCAGTCAATGAAATGTATTTTATAAAGCCCTTTTAACAACAAAGATGTCACAAAGTGCTTTTACAAACACCCAAACTTTCTCTTGCCAAGTCCAATAGCCTGAGAATTGGCGCCAACATAAAAGAGCAAAAATAGTAGAAACACTACTTGACATAAAAGTGAGTGACCTGAAAATCAGGTGAAGGGGTATAGCAGCAAAAAGCACAGTTTTAACAGAATGAGAGAGTACTCAATAAGTGATAAAGAAATGAAAAGCCAATGAACGAGAAAGGGCAACAACCCCAGGACCCAATGGTTGGGAAAATGTTTCATTTATTTTGATCTAATACGATCATGTAATTTTGTTTATTTATCTGCGTCGTTATCTAAGCTCATCAACTTCAGGGAATTGAGCTTGGGAAGTCCTTGAAATTGATGTTTCAGAAGGTCTGTGACCTCTGATTTTATTTCCTCTGGATTTTTTTTAATAACTTCCGTTACCGTTCCGATGCATTTGTCACTACAAACCGCGCTACTGCCCTACAGAATATAATAACCACCTTTGTGTGTTAACTAGGTGTGTGTATTGACATTACGGGAAGTTCCAGTAAGTCAACTTATAGTAATGACTTCCTGTTCCCCCAACCTGTCCTACATGTTTTTATTACTATAATAACTGTCCAGAGAAAAGGACTGTATTTTTTTTATTGAAGAGCAGGCAATAACCAACTAGCACATATTGTCTGAAGCCTACAATTCTATCAGCATCAATATTTGGTACAAAACAGTATTTTGTGACGTCCGTTAATTAGGCTACCATTTGGTTAAATAATAGAAGCCCCATTATTCTCACATCACGTTGTAGCTCATGCTTACATTTAAAGGAAGGTGATGAAGGACACTAAGTGCCGTACAGAGCATCTCCAAAGCTCATGGCTGAGCACAACGCCTAATTAATACCAGCTCTACTCTGCTGATGTACCATGTCAGTAATTAAGTGTTTATGGGTTAATGTCAAATTTGTCCTGGGAAAATTAATTCAAGATTCGCCAGAAGAGTTAGAAACGTCTTCATTTGTCCCTTAATTTGTCCCTGCTCTTGATAAGGTTACTCATGTCGCATCAATCAGCTGTATTCACATTGCGAATTGAGCTGACTGACAGAAACGCAACACATTTTTTCCCTGTTGTGGTCGCAAGTCATTTGGCCAAGCTAATGAGACACGCAATGACTATGTTTGCTTTAGTGAGTCATACAGAGATATAACCCGCCTCTTCCCATCTCTCTCCCTCTCTCCCTGTTCAGACAGCACAGTCACAACATCACCAGTGGGGCCCTCTCCTGCACCTCATAAGAATTCAACATTCGATGCTGCAAGCTTCATCGGTGGCATTGTACTAGTCCTAGGCCTTCAAGCCGTGATCTTCTTCCTCTACAAGTTCTGCAAGTCCAAGGACCGAAACTACCACACACTTTAAAGAGCCCACTCCACCCACCATCGCCAACCACAATACCTCCCCCTCTCTCTAACAGTGTTTCCATTCAGTGATGCTCACAGTTTTCACTCCCTGTGCCTCTGTGTGCCACTCGTGAGTCGTTAGCGGTAGCCAGTCGGTCACCGCCCGCACTTCACTTTATGTACTATGCACATTTCTCCCTGCGCCTTGGTAACATTTCGGAAACACTGTTCGATGTTGAGGTTCCCCCTTACACTCAATTTTTCATTGTTATTGAATTTGATAACTGGATGATGCAGCATTGCTTTTTTGTCAAGCTGGTTGAAGTCTGGTTAGGTATTTCCAAAGCCTTTGGTTAGGTGTTTGCACGTTTGCACGCAGTGAATTCATCTAATGGCAGAGAGACTTTTTAAAGTAAACAAAAAAGATCTAAAAAGCAATTCTTCATTCTCTAAGCTCAATTTTGAAGGTTCCTCCTTAGGCTCCTTAGGCTCTCTTGATGTTAAGACTAGGTGCCGCGCATGCCTCCCCCAGCCTACTAGTTTGGCAAAACCTTTGAGCGGGTGTTCACCACACACACTGCCAGGAGAGCAGCTCAATGCAATAAACCCAGTTTCAACCTGTCAATTCTTACACATTTTAACCCACTCAAACTTAAACAGATCACAGCGAGAGTCTGACCTGTAGACTTGAGACCTCATCTTCCTTTAAGCAGAAGGATGCAACCGTAAGATAAGCCTTTAGGACATTGCAGGTGGGGTCTACAGATTAAAGATTGTAGTAATATATATGGACAAGATACTTAAGTATGAAGTTTAAATAAATAGTTTCAAGTAGAGTTCAGAGATAAATTAAGAGAAACTGATTGTTGATGACAGCGCTAGCAGCGAAGTGCCTTTAATGTTAGATGTTTGTGACTCATAGTAAAGGGGTTTGTGGTAATAAAGAGTAGGGTGGACGCTCCTCTCTCCTGGCTGAGGCTTGAATGTGGCCGTTGTTGTGAAGTTAACAGACCGGAGCGACACCGCTGTGCTGATGTTGAACAAAACCAGGGTTCGTCTCCATCTTATTTTGATCCAGCCAGGGAAAGTTCAGGGCAAGTTCTTATTATTACGTTGTTACCTTTAATTTTCAATTGGCATAATCTGTATTTCAGTTGACTACATTTAAATGGGTTTGAGTCAGACTTTGAAGAGAACCAGCTGAAATATCTCAGCTAGACTAAATATCATTTTATTATTGAAGAATTGATTAGTACAGTCATGGAATTTGACGAAATTGGAGGGATTTAACAGCCCAGAACTATTAAGTAAGCAATGTTTGTGATGGTGTTGGTTGAAAAAGGTCACCCTACACAGACACTTTGGTATGGGATCATTACGGTGTTATTCTGGCCACGGTTCAAGATTTCTGGAGTCTTGCATTTGTTTGAGTCCGTTTTGAAATTATCAGATAAATAACCAACTAATCCCATGTCGCTTAAATTAAAGTGACTTCATGTTGAGACGTCGTCTTTTAGTTTTGGGTGTTTTCTTTTATTGAGCAGCATCTTCAGCAAGCTTTTTTTAAGTGTTGTGCGAAGATGAGGAGAGTGCTGCTTAATGCAAACATTGTGTTGCCCCATACATAAATGTGTCTGTCATGTAGTTTAGTTTACCTTCAAGACTGAACGTTCAGTCAAGTAAAAGCAAGACGAAGGATAATTTTGTTTTCTGCTTGAAGTGGCTTGTCAGTGTCTTTTTTGTTCTTGCTGCTTTAGTTTTTTGGGGAAGAGGAATTGTAATGTTATATTATGCTAATGATGTTTCAGTCACTCAATTCATTTGTCATGCTGTATGCTAGAGCAGAATGAGCCTAAACAATGTGCATTATGCCAAAGTCCTCGTTCTTGGCATGGAAAATGGAGCATTGCACTGACAAAGCTTTGTTTATTACTTTTTGCCTTATCGTACTTGCTTGCTGCTGAAAATTAATGAATGCTTGTAAGAGAACTCTTAGCTCAGAATTTTCATAATGATGAAAATGTCAATTTTTCTTCAGAGCAGTGTCATTTGAGTGTTTTTTTTGGTCTATTGATCCTGATTCAATGTTGGTTCTTGATCATTGTAAGCATGCCTATGAAGGTGTATTCGCAGTCAGCCAATGGCGTAAGGCCATGTCACAAAGACTGTGTCCGCCAAAAAACGATGACATGTCAGAAGTGTACACATGTAGTTTGGCACTGGCAGCATGTACAGCTCCACAGAATGCTGTGCATTAAGTTCACCCTGTTCACTCACACCAAGTAAATCTGTGGCCAAATATTAGGTGGAGGGGTTCAACTGAAAAGCATGTTGTTACCATCTGATGAACATCTCATCTGCAGAAGACATACCTCAGTAACAGTTGAACATTGATTTAGTAAAGTGTTTATGATTAGATGTGCCAAGTCTTGAAATCTGACTAATGAATCCACATGTCACTGAGAGCGTCTATGCTTTCTATTTATTTTAAGTTGCACAAGCTCACTGTGGAGTCATTGGACACTCAATAGGCGGGACTACAGGAGGGTCATGTGTACGTGTTCCGCTTTAGAACACATGTGCTAATACAATGCCACGGACATAATCTATGTAGAATATTGTTTGTGAAGTTGGGATCTTCTATAAATGGAGGCGAGTTAGGCCTTTGGTTATATGTTAAACCAAATGTATTTGGCGAAACTAGAGTTATCAGGTTTTCATCAGATAGCAGCAATTTGTGAATCATTCCTGCATAATGAGTGTTAGTAGTGCATTATTTCTCATTGGGCCGTGGTCTTAAGGACACACTGTGTGTTTTAAACTGATTTAAAGTGACTGCATACCTTTGGAACCATTTTGCAGTTATAGCATTTTCCCTTGGTATTGGTCACAAGACACTGCCAGAGCCCATAGCAACTGATAGACTAATATTTATGTTGTCCCTGGATCATTATGCATCTCTGTAAGAAAAGTGCCTTAATCAGTTAAACATAAATTAAGGTTTTGATAACTTTTTTCTTAAAACATGACACACTGAGTAGATACCGAAAGGGACTCCACACTTTCAGAACCCCTGTAAAGATTCCATTAAACATGCTTTAATGAGAGCATTTTTTAAGTGTTGTCGCTGTTTTCTGAGTCACACTTTTCTGGGGACCTAAACCTGCCGCTGGGTCAGCTCCCCAGGGCCACAGACATGCATGGTTGTTGTGAAGTTCTCCTCAATATTAACACCAAGCCTTCTGTGACTTGGCTACATTCCAACGTTGAATGCAATTACCATTCTTGCCCATAGAATGTAGCAGTCTCTGGAAAAAACAATTTCATTAGTATTGTTTTCTCAAATTCAGTTTGCTAGTCTTTACATGCCAACTGGCTCTGGGGGCAAGCCATCATTTTTAGTGTTCAGCTCTGAAGCAGATTTTTCCAAGCTTCACTTTTTATATGTTGCTATCTAACCATGTCTTATGGAATGATTCCTCTGCTTTACTCTCACATTGTACAAAACACACACACACGTCAATGTGTTGCCATAACACGTGCCGTCCGCATTTAGCCAGGATGCCTATTATAATGTTTTATGCTTGTTTTGTTTCTTTGCTTGAAATTCTTGTTATGCCTTATGTTTTCTTAAACGGTTTTTGCCAATAGAAGTTGTTAAAATCAATAAAGTTTGAATGTTGTTTAACAATTTCTGGTCTTTGTGTATTAGATTTTGCTATGTCTTCTCTCAGTTTTCTTAGTATGGGTGTGCTATTGCATTGCACCCTACTGTCAAGTAAACCAAGTGGGCAAACATTCTTATTCTCCTGAGCTAATGTGGGTGGGGGGGGTTCCTCAGTGACTGAAGCTATAAAGAGTGAACAGTAGCTCCTGGATGAATACGTGTCAATGGACCCAAAGTGAAGGTCTGTATGATGGAGAAAGTATGATATCAATACTAGTTGTGTGCATATGCATTCTTCATTAGGTGTGTATTTGTGTGTGTGTTGGGCTCTGTGTGTGACGGTGCATGTTTCTGAGTTTGGTGTTATTTTCCACACAGTTTAGAAACTGCAGTCTATGCTTGTTTCTTTTCCTGGACATGAGAGTGGGTTACAGGAAGCGCAAGGTGTTTTGGACACTGTCCTTTTCGTCAAAAACAATCCAACGCCATGCACTTAAATGTGCCGTGTACATTGAGGGTTGGGGCACCGCATGGTGTTTCTATTTTAGGCATGACCACCTCTTAATGACCTCAGGTCACGTGCCCTGTAAAATGACTGGTAGTTTGTCTTCTGTCTGTTTCTCAATTACTGCTATCACCAGTAACTGACGGACAAAATGTCTTATGAAGTCATTCTAGCGAGTGTGCTTGACATTGGTTGGTGATTAGTATTTTACATGTATTTTATTGTATGTTGATATAAATTGGGGGCCAACTGTCCTGACTTCCATGTACTATGAAAGAATACAAACATTACTCCCACGCTGGTGTTACTGTCCACCTCTCTGGGGAGGGATGGAAAATGGTAGAGAGTGGGAAGAAGTAAATCAGAAAGCGTAACTGACAGATTGATGAGCGAGAATATAGATGCGGAAGGGAGGAATAGAGAAAATCCATTGATCGAGCTAACCTGATTTATCCTCCTAGTCCCAGAGCTAGTCGATACTGTAATAAGGCAGGGCAAGACAAAGTACTTCTCCTTCCTCCCCTCTGGGTGGTGCAGTGAGCTTCAAATCACAGAAAATACCAGACAGGCCATGGAAGTGAAGTCTACTGCTGGGAAAACAATGTGTCAGCTGAGCCCTTCTCTCATGATGCAGTGCCCTTTATGGATAGTTCAGTTTGACTTAACAACATTGTCAGCACAACTAGTTCCCGCAAGGGTCAAATAAATGGTGGCATTGGTACTTTTTAAATTTCCAAGCCCAATACATATTTTATATTTTAATTATTATTTTAATAACTCAATCTTGAATTTCTTTATCAGTAAGCGTTTCTTGCTGCGTCAGCTACTGACTCAATTAGCCACGTTGTCAATGTTCAGATTGGTAATTAGTTTAGCTAGCTGTCGAGAAAGTTAGTTATCATGACTTGATAATGGCTGGGAACAGAGCCCAAGACACTGACTTCTTGGGGTCTATCAGTGATTTTGTTAAAAACGACATACTGTGCTTATGTCAAGACAAAATACATGTATAGTTACAGGGATTTGGCTTTTTCAAAATGTTATTTTCTAAGGCATTGCTACTTTTTTACATTTGACATTTTAGCTTTTTCTTTCAATTATACCCTAGAGAAGAAATCGCAGACCACCACCCACACACAGTGCATCCAGAATGTATTCACAGCACTACATTTTGTTATGCCTAATTACAAAATGGATTTAAAAAATCCATCAAAATTCTACACACATTGACTAGTCTGCTAAAGATATTTTATATCTTTCCCATGGTTTGTCCTCAAGTGACCAACTTTGTTGACTCGCCAAAATGACTCCAGGTAAGTGGCCATTGCACATGTTTACCAGGTAAAGAGATATGCTCCTGCCCTTTGAGGTAAAAAATATAAGTTTTAGTTTAGAAAGAAATGTGTATGATTGTCAAACCAAAGATTTTGTTGCAGTTAAATTAAAACCTTGCATGACCAGTCTGACAGGGACAATAGGAATACATTGTTTATATTATAGTCATTATTAAAAGTCTGTCACAAGAAGCTGTTTTTCAATGACTAGTTATACATGGAATTGTCTGCAGTTACCGATCTAGGAAAAAGGTCGCCATCTAGTGTATTTACACTGAATGTACCCAGAATTGTTAAAAAGATGCCATGTACAGCAGTCGAAATAAAAATATTTGAAATTCTTGCAAAAAACTACGGTACTTACAGGCCAACATAAAAACAATAATTAATTGTCCAAAGTGTAAGCAGAACGCTGTTATGTTTTAATTTGACAAAAACATACAAAACAGTTAAATCGTAAAAAATATATATTATGGTATGAACATTGTGTGTGATAGGATGAAATATATGAAGACAACCTTCATACAACCTAAAATAGTCATAATAAAATATGAATAGAGCACAAACAAAAAACATTCAAGATTTCCATCTCAACTTTATTACTCAATTTGAAAAAGAAACAAATGTTGTTTTGCTGAAAGGTTGTTTGTAAAAACCATAGCGCTTTATTAAAAGGCTTTAAGCTTTATCTTGTACATAATCAAGTATGGTAATAGATGAACAAGTTAAATAAAAAGGTCCTCCAGATCTAGCTCAATGCTATGTTTCCCAAATTATGTCATCCTTCTTCAGACTGGTACGAAGTCTCTGAGTCTCTCGAAGCAGCTGCAGGTTCTCCTGATTCACCCCAGCTCGTTTACCCCCCTGTGAGGTGAGCTTAATGGGGGAGGGAGGTCTTGGTCTGCTCCTGCCTCTGTCCTCGCTTCTCGCCCGCCACCGGGGACTCTCTGGGATCTGTGGGGAGAAATTACTGTTTGACATAAAACAAAGTCCCTCACAAATTATTTACCCTAACCCTGCTATCTCTTTCCCCCTCCATTCCTCCTAATAAAATGTCAAAAAATGTCTGCCTCTGAGGGGGTCACATTTTATCCAAAAATGTCCAAAGTTTTCCTCTTTCCCTCACCCCCTCCCTTTCCAAATATGTCCAAAGTTTTCCTCTCTCTCTTTCCCCCTTGTGTACATACAGTCAGTTTGTATTTTCGGAGCTTGGCGATCTGGGCGCTCTTCTCCACCATCCTTTTGTCCAGCTGCTCCAACTCTTCCTCCAGGTCACTTCGGGTCCCGCTGCTCTTCGTTTCATCGATTTGACGCACTAGCTCTTGGTGCACACTGAAAGACGCGGATGGAAATAAATTAACTCTGCGAGATAAACACAAATGCGTTGCATTCGCAAACAAATGCGTTGCATTCGCAGACATGATCTTAGGTAGCAGGACCCACAAGCTCATCTGTCCCAGTTCGTCCTGCAGGGCCACCAGTAGCTCAGACAGAGAGCCTACAGCGGGAGCTGACAGACCGGGGGAAGGCAAGGCGGTGGCGGGCCTGTGGAGGGCGGGCCTGTGGAGGGCTCTCCTGGCCCCACTGGAGCCCGAACTGCGCAGAGAACGCACTCGCTCACACAGATGGGGCTGGTGGTGCTTCATCATGTGGAGGACGCTTTGCATGTTGGCATGAACAGAGTGGCTGGGGCTCGTTGACTGAGAGACAGGTAGAGAAAGAGACAGACAGGGAGAGAGAGACGGACAGGGAGAGAGAGACGGACAGGGAGAGAGAGACGGACAGGGAGAGAGAGACGGACAGGGAAACACAGACAGACAGGGAGAGAGAGACAGACAGGGAGAGAGACAGACAGGGAGAGAGACAGACAGGGAGAGAGACAGACAGGGAGAGAAAGACAGGCAAAGGGATTTAGACAGAGCGTTGTTGTTTAATTATTAATTTATATAATCTCTTATACACTTTAGTAATGTGTACATTGTCATGCCAATTAAGTAATTTTAATTGACAAAGAGAGACACACACACAGAGAAAGAGAGAGGGTGAAAGAAAGGGAACAACAGAGGTCAATCAGAGATTCTTTCAGCAAACCCACTAGATATTTCCAGTAGAAAAATGCAGACATACTGTTCCAGCTACAAAGGGTAGTCTATATTCAGGGATGCGATGTGGTGCCTCTTGTCTCAAACTTATTTTCTGGTAAGAAAGTATTTAGACAATTTTATGTAACATTGAATGTCAGATTTGCAATGTAATTCACAAAAGTGCATGTCATTAAGTTGTGGTTATTGCGGATAGTACCCTCTTTGATTTTTTCTTCTTTGACTTGACCTCATCAGAGACTGCAGGACAGAGCTCCCTCTGCAGCTGTGGAAAAGTTTAGTTAACAGAGGTTTGGGCTTGATAAAAATCTGACCTGGTTTTTGTTTCTGGGATATTACACTAACCTCATCTGCTTTCTCTTGCACAAGTTTCCGCTCATGTTCTTCTTCCAGGAGTTTCTGTTCCAGCAGCTGAATCTTCCTCTGAGGATTTTAAAGACGAGTTCAGGCTCATATCTTAGAATTTCCACCACAGTCAGATTTCCACTAGACTTATATATTGTAGATATATAATCGTTTCCCGCCTCTGTTTAAGACTCCACAGTGACTGGAAACCAACAGAAACTTTTCGTCTAAATATAAGGTTCGGGTTAGATATTTACATATGAGATGTGGTTAACTATAAGTTAGGTTTCAAATTTAAAACAATTAATTAAGGAGATAACAAGGGGTTCAAAACTCTGTAGCACTAGCGGCGCCAGGATTTTTATTGTAGGTGGGCCTCCAGAAAACTGGATGGGCCAGTTAAATAAGCCAAAAAAAAAATCTCAATTTCAGCCCTTTTCTGCGGCACTGAGGACAGCGACACAGTAGCCTGCTCTGCCTACTGCCAATATTATTTATCCCTCCAGTAAATGTGTATACAGACAGCCAGACACTAACGTTAACTGTTAGCCTACCTGCTTGCTGGTGAGGGGGCGGCTACGAGAGGACTTGATGGGGAGAGGGCGGCCAAGCTGGATGGTAACTCGAGTTTCCTGCTCCTCGGAGCGTTTCTTACTGAATTTAAATGCAAACAAGCTGCTTTGCGTTTCATATTTGCTAATAAATACAGTCTCTGTCTGTCTCATTGAACTTGCTTGAAAAGATTGCGCGCTAACTTCATTCATTTAAGAGTCCCTGCGTGGGGTAGAAGCCGCAGATTGGCTGAGAAGCTTTCACTCAAAGCTTTCCTCGGGCACCTTATTGTACGAACTGCTGGAATGAAAATCACTCACTAGGCCTTGGTCAAAATGGGTGGGCCCGGACCTAAAAGGGGTGTGCCGGGCCCAATGGTAGCGCCGCGGCTGCTCTGCCTGCTTGTGTCACGCTTTACCAAAACTGCACATCCAACAATGCAGTCAACCTACTGAAGTTTGCAGACGACACCCCTCTGGTTGGTCTCATTGCAGATGGTAAATCAGTACATAAACCAAGGAAGGGTCGACTGGCTTGTAGCCTGGTCAAGTCAAAATGACACGTTCCTTAACGTAGACAAAACTGTGGAGGTTGTGTTGACTTCAGTACGAACAATCCCACATCTCGCCCACTTCAGATTCGGATCTGATCTTTTCGGCAGAATCATTTAAATACTTAGGAATTATTATCTCCCACAAGCTCAGCTGGGACGAAATGACAAGGATCATCAAGCAGGCACACCAACAGAAAAATGTAATCTTCTGTTCAAACCTGATCATACTCTAGACATCAACCACAGAGTTCATGTTCACACGCTCCATCACCGTCTGGTGTGGGTCTGTGCTAGTCTGCATAAACAGTAACACATTGTACAGTCCACAGTTGTATGTCACTAAAATAAAAAATACCATCTACACCAGCTGATGGCAATGGTCATAACTAAAAGATCTTGACACATGAACAGTTTCTACCACCAGGCACATTTTCGCCATGTGACTCTTGTGATAATTGGCTATTTATCCCAAATAGACAAATATCTCTTTACTCACATCAAATCTCAAATGTTAACTTCTAATTAATGCGGCACCAGACAGAATATTGAAAATAATTCAAATGGGAAAACAGCGCCCCCCACCCAGCCAGAATTCGAATGACAACTGACTGTGTCCAAATCACTTTAACGCGCATGCAGACAATCTGATGCAATACACAGCAAAGGAGCATTTTAGAGCAGGATTCCAGGCGGCCTGTGGTGCTAACTATCTCTCACAGAGCCTCATTTAACTTAGACTCCATGTTCATACAGACAAAATATTATCAATGATAAAATCCTACCCAATACAGCTTTGAACGGCTGCAATGCACTGTACCCAGAACCATGCTCATATGCCTTACAAATTGATGCATATGCTGGAACGGTAATTTTTAAAAAGTGTACACATTTTAAATAATCTATTTGATATACGCTTACTGATCATATCCCATAATCACAGATGCTCACATCCCCATTGTGCAATGTGCATAAATGCAATCTTTGTCATATTTGTTATTAACGGTAACCTATATGCAGTCAAACACTAGCAGCGCCAAGTACCATTCTGGATATGTATAAATACTAACTAAAAAACCATATAAAGGTGATATTATGGTATGTCACGTGTCATTCACCTAAATCTCCATAAATTACCTCAGTCACAGACTGGGTCCTGGTCAACTTCAGACAGTCTCTCTCCAGTTTCTCCAGCTTCTCTAGTTGAATCTGGGCATCAGAGCTATTCTGCAACCTCTGCCTCTGAAGGGATATCTGACACAACAGAAGAACACAAATATGTGTCCAAAGATGACATGGATTTGTCTAGCGAGCGGATGAGAAATAGGCATTAAGAGATCAACAGATCCACAGTTATGTAAATCCCTGGAAGGTATTTAGAGTTATTCACTTGTTTCTCTGCGAGAATGTTCTTGTCCTTCTCTGCATTCTCCACCATCTTCCTCATGTACTCCAGTTGCTTCTCAAGGAGCTGACAGCGGGCCTCAGCAGACTCAAGGGAAGTGAACAGCTCTACACGCAAACAAATCAGTTGGGCTATGCAGCAACAGGAGGCACGGTGCACTGCGAATATATAAAGAGTCAGTCTGGTACCTTTCTTCCTAGAGCCTTCTGTTTCCGCGGTGCTTACAAGAGGCCGCTGCGCCTGCTGATTTGCAAAGCATTCGTATCCACTATCTTCCTGGGAGAACTGCTTGACATTCCGCTCAGCCTGCTTCCTCTCCAGCTCCAAACGACAGATCTTTTCCTGAAGAGTCTTTAGAGCAGCAATGACTGCTGCCAGGTGAAAACAAAAAAGTTACTGTTTGAAACCAAGCTACAAACAATAACATTAGACAATATTATAAGCAAGGGCAATTCTTACCTTTGCTTCCAGCATCTGGTGGGGTCTGATACACTTGCGGGGTGATGTTCTGCACATTCCTGTTGGTTTTGATAACGGGGGCAGGAGCTTCCTTCATATGTGAGGGAGATCTAAGCCTATCTGGGGGCTGGTAGTAGCTCCCAATGTAGCTGTTTTTGGAGGGGGAGTCCAGCAACTAACCAGGAAATAATCATGATGATTTTAGCATTGGTGTAATAATCACAAATATCAGGTAAGAAGAGGGCTTCTCTGCAATGTGGAAACACGGGTAGCTGCTTCAGAAACAAGCAAACTCTCCTGAAAGTTCCACTGGAATTGTTCTTTTAGATTGCTGGCTAGTGACCGTAGTTAACGTTATAACTGTCGTCATTTCTATGACAGTCCCAAATGTTAGTAATTGGCAAGTTGAACCACTTGTTCGAATATAGCAACCCAAAGGACGCATCCTACCAAGTAGTTAGTTACCAAACAAAGCGTATCGTTATTGACGTGTTGCTACACACCAAGTTGTCTCACCTGATCGATATGCGCGTCCATGTGTAATGCCATCTAAAATAAATAAATATAATCTAAATACATCAGAATGTATAACATGTATTATCTGGGTCCCATTACTCTGCTTAAATTTGCACAAAACTTGCACATCGCTGATCGACAGGCAGGCAGGCGCAGATAACACATTTCCCTCCTGAATCCGTAATTTAGTACAATCTACTTCCGCCTGCGCAGTAGGTGTTCTGCGCACGGTTTATTCTAAGCACACTGGTGAACGGTCTCATATGGTGTCTCATATGGTAAACTGTCTGGTTTGAAATCTGAACGACGAGACCGTGCACCATGGCTATGTCTTCACACCCCGTGTTACTGCTCTAATAGCCAAGGCTGTAATGCCTCTCCTGTGCAATGGGTTGTGAATAGGAACAGATATTAGCTATGTTATTTTGCCCATATACCACAGGCCATGATTTCTTATTGCTTAATTATAACCTGGGTGTTTTAAATCCTGAATGCTGTCTGGCTCCTGAATGTGGCATGTATGAAACAGATATATCATGGCTATGACACCACATCACTATACTATTCTAATTTGATTTGTAACTGGGTCATAAAAGCAATTAGGCATCAGGTTTATCATATATTGCCAATACACCACGACTAAATGCTGTGTCCAGGCACTTGACCATACGTTGTGCCTAAGAACAGCCACACCCCCTTGTCTATATTGATTCCTCAGAAAACAAATGATTTGAATTCTCAATGCTGCATTACTTTACTGCATTAAGTGGATTTGTAACCTGTTTATTAGAGCGCTAAGTCACCTTGGGGGTTTGTAATATATTATTTGCGTGTAAAAGTTGTTGTCATACTTTTGGATTATGATCTCATACACCACGGCTATTAGCCAACCAGCACCCAGGGTTCAAAACATTTGGTTCATGTGATTACATAGCACAGGTTTGACATCTACATTTTATTGTTTATTTTGTTCTTATTGCATTGATAACCAGTAAATCATATCATTAAGCGAATGTGTGGTATCCAGACACTCTTCAATGTGTCATGCCTTATTAGACCAGTACATAGTTGTGTTATTGGACATATATCAGAAATTCATGCATTATTTCCTAACTCATTGGTCAGAGCTATAAACAAATGCATTTATTTACCAGTCAAACAAGAATGAATAATGCGTTTGCCTTTTCACTTTTGATCTTATAATTCTGGTGATTGAATGACACATTTAGATAAATGCTTGGCCATGGTGAACTCTCAGAAAGCGTCGGAGCTGTGATGTTTTGCAGCCTGTTTGCAGAAGAGTATGATGAACATGACTATGATAATGGAGACGATTATAGTGATGGGATCTCTGGATGTGATTCACAGTTTTGAATGTTGTGAGTTGTGTGTGTATGTTGTGTGTGTATGTATAAAAGATCAACATGTGTCTAACACTAGCCACCTGGTGACACTGACAGTCTTGAATGGTACAGTCTGTACACATCTGACTGTGGTAATCTCCTGATCAGCAACTAGATGTATTCACAATGATTAGTCAAAACTAAGAAACAAGCTGAAAAATACAATTTCTTCCAAGGGCAATATATTTCTATATAGAAAATGTCAATATATGTATTTAAATAGTTTTCCTGTATGGAACGTTTGCATAAAGTATTTAAAATGATTTTGTGTCACATGAGATAAACCATACGTCACAACTGAAAGACCTTACAAGTGTGGCTCCCAGGGCAAATCTTGTGTAGTGGTCCTTATAAAAATAATGGTTATTTTAAATGTTAGGGTAGGGCTAGGTTTCTATAGTTAGTGAAAGTGTTCATGTTATAGGTTTTAGGAAAAATAGGAATTTTATTGGGAATATATTTTGGTCAGCACATAGTCCTCACCAATACACTATTCAAGTATGTGTGATATGTTTGTGTGTGTGTGTGTGCGTGTGTTTGTGTGTGACACTTGTACATTTCTGATAAACAAGGGAAAGGAGGGGCCCTCTTCTCGCGAAAAAAGCTCTGCCTCTGCTGGGAGGTGTAGTTTTTAAATCATCTCGATGTCCGGTTTTGAAAGTGTGTCTGATTCCTAAAAGAATCAAACTCCCATGTTTCCCCCGACAGCGGAATGGACCCGCCTTACACGATGCCTATTGGTTGAATCCTGCACAGTTTCTCCTACATGTCGTTATCCTACAAACCATTGGACACACTTTCCTGTCCATCAGATGTCGTCCCAAGTTGCTGGTCTGTATAATGAACATTTGCTCGCTCTTGCAGTGCAGACTGGAGACGTCCCATGGCCGTGTGGTGTATCGGTGTGAAAGAATGTGAATAAAGTAAGTGTTTGTTAATGACACCTTATGTTTGCCATACGTACTGCGATATTAATTTACCTCGCTGATGGTTTGCGTGTATTTGCCGTGTATCGTTGTTTTATATCCAGCTAACGGCTTGAGACTGATAATGAGCGAGAACAGATTGAATGGACCATTTGCCTTAGCTCACCAAACCATCCTGGTAATTCAGACATCACACGTTTATAACCTGCGAATTAGACTGATAAAACAACGCAATGGTTATGGGTATAGCTAGAATAACTGCGAAATATGTGGGTGTTTTTTGCATGATGAAAAACAAATTTGAGACATGCAAAATCTCAAGCTAGAGTTGTAGCTTCAGCTAGCTTGATGTTTACAGAAACTGTCTTACTGTTAACAACAATCCTTTGTTAGATATTGAATTATGATTTAATGAACGACTGTCTTAAAGTTATTCGTGCAGGTTTAAAAACCAGTGTTTTCTTTAACCTGCACTGTCAATGAATAAGCCATCTATTATTTATTCCTTCTAGTCACTCTGAGCAAAGCATATTTGCGGGGCAGTTATATTGCCTTTTCATATTCAGAGTACAGAAAATTGTAAAAAATAAAAGTCAACCCTGCCAATGTATTGCTTGGATATAGAAATGTTCTGACTGACATTCACTACCGTTCAAAAGTTCAGTGTCACTGTGAAATGTTCCTGAATAAATTAATAGGACATATAGCAAAGTGAATAGGGAAAATGGTCATCATATAGTCAATCAATGTTAGACATAATAATTTTGAATAAATAAATATTATTTCCTTCAAACTTTTGTCAAATAATCCGTAATTTGCAGCAATTATTGTACATCCTTGACGACTGTTGGCATTCTTGTTGTAATTTTGCTGAGGTAATCTGAGGTAGAGAGCTTTCACCCCAATACCAGCTAAATACTGAAAACCAAAACAGTTATAG
The DNA here is from genome assembly GCA_029465975.1 of Dallia pectoralis. Classification (NCBI taxonomy): domain Eukaryota; kingdom Metazoa; phylum Chordata; class Actinopteri; order Esociformes; family Umbridae; genus Dallia; species Dallia pectoralis. The sequence continues at coordinate 21,058,227 of CM055734.1, read as the reverse complement.
GAGGAAATTGGTTCCAATCAAGCATCGTCCACAGGGTATGGCAATGTGTTGCAAAATGGAGTGATATGTTTCGTTTTTCAAGCTCCGCTTGACCCTGTACAAATCTCCCACTTTAATACCATCAGAGCTCTCCTAGACCATTACATTGCCTCCACCATGGCGTCAAGCACTCCTTCAGCATCTTTTCATTCAGTCTGCAGCTTAGCAAAATGTTTTCTTTGTGATCCGAACACTTCAAACTTAGGTTTGTTTGTCCACAACACTGTTCGCCTTTGTCCAGTGTTATTTTGCCCATCTTATTTTTTACTTTTTATTTGCCAATCTGAGATATGTCTTTTTCTTTGCATCTCTGCATAGCAGGACAGCATCTCGGAGTCACCTCTTCAGTGTTGATGTTGAAACTGCTGTTTTAGGGTAGCAATTTAATGAAGCTCCCCGGAGCTTTATGGTGTCTAAACATTCTGATGTATTTGTCCTCTTGCTCAGTTGTGCACTCCTTTTTCAATTCTGGTTAGAGACAGTTTGGGCTGTTTCCTGAATAGAGTTTTAAACAGCGTTATACGAGTTTTTCGTTTTCTTGGCAATTTCTTGCATGTAATATCCTTCCTTTCTGAGAGCAAGATTAAACTGAAGAAGAAAATTCATTGTTTCTGGGCATTTTAAGGCAATACTGAACTACAGAATTTTTTTAATTTAACCTGGGCTGATGGAGAACAAATTCTCATTTGCGAATTGAACCCAGGACATCATACATACAGAGCTTGCACTCTACCACTGAGCTACCAACTTCTCCTTATTGCTTCTTTAATGAGCACAACAGTTTTCAGCAGTGCTTACATCATTGCAAAATGTATTTCTAATCATCAATTAGCCTTTACAAATGACTAAAGGACTAAACATGGATTAGCAAACACAACGTGCCATTGGAACACAGAGCTAATGGTTGATGTTTATGGACCTATGTACGCCATTAAAAATCTGCTGTTTGCATCTACAATAATCATTTATAACATTAACACTGTTTACACTGTATTTCTGATCAATTTGATGTTTTTTATTGGACAAAAAAATTGCCTTTAAAAATCAAGGACATTTTTAAGTGATCTCAAACATCTGAGCGGTAGTGTACCTGTAAGATATGTGCCAGTAGATGTCATTTCAGTATCTTGACAGATTTTCAAGGTGAGTATGCTAGAGGAAATGTCGGCCATCGTCAATGTATTTCACAGCAATTGGCATTGATGCACTTTTTTAACAGCCTGCCACAAGAAATCAAGACAATCGGAATACAATGGACATCCTCGATCAGGATGCCACTGCTAGATGGGAGGCGCTGGGCAGCCGTGACCCGAGTGCCAGAGAAACGGCAATGGAGCACATCAGCCAAGAGGTGATGGGGAGAGTGGAGGGCATTGTGCCGATATCAGCCGCCGTCTCCTCCCCTCCGGCTGCTGCCCTTCCTCCCGCCAGCGACCTAAACGACATCCTAGCCCGTCTACTCATGCTGTCCAAGCGTTGCCCTTTCGACGACGTCCGAGAAAGATGTGTTTGGCTGCTGCAGAATGTCCAGGTAGGATTGCCTTCCAGTAGTGTGAAATCGCAGCCTTCAGTTCTGGGCGGTCCTCAAATCCATTTGAATGTGCCATTGTTTCTATTATTAGTATGTGTTTGTTGGCGGACCACTGGAATACTATTGAAGAAGGAGTAGCTCGGTTGCTATTCACTTCCCTTGTGTTAGACACAGGTCTTGTCTCCCAAGTTATCTAAACTGCTGAAAATGGGACCCGTGCGTGGTAAAACTGATCACTGCCTTGCAGTTCAAATGTGTAAACATATTTGAATGTTAATTGCATACCGGAATGTTACGCTGAGGCGCAATGTCTCGCTGTGTCAGGTGTGTGTATTGGTGGGATGTTATACAGTGCTGCCATGTCTCGCTGTGTCAGGTGTGTGTGTGGGTGTGATGTTATACAGTGCTGCCATGTCTCGCTGTGTCAGGTGTGTGTGGGTGTGATGTTATACAGTGCTGCCATGTCTCGCTGTGTCAGGTGTGTGTGTGGGTGTGATGTTATACAGTGCTGCCATGTCTCGCTGTGTCAGGTGTGTGTGGGTGTGATGTTATACAGTGCTGCCATGTCTCACTGTGTCAGGTGTGTGTGGGTGGGATGTTATACAGTGCTGCCATGTCTCACTGTGTCAGGTGTGTATTGGTGGGATGTTATACTGTGTCAGGTGTGTGTGGGTGGGATGTTATACAGTGCTGCCATGTCTCGCTGTGTCAGGTGTGTATTGGTGGGATGTTATACAGTGCTGCCATGTGTCACTGTGTCAGGTGTGTGTATTGGTGGGATGTTATACAGTGCTGCCATGTCTCACTGTGTCAGGTGTGTATTGGTGGGATGTTATACAGTGCTGCCATGTCTCGCTGTGTCAGGTGTGTGTGGGTGGGATGTTATACAGTGCTGCCATGTGTCAGGTGTGTGTGGGTGTGATGTTATACAGTGCTGCCATGTGTCAGGTGTGTGTGGGTGGGATGTTATACAGTGCTGCCATGTCTCGCTGTGTCAGGTGTGTGTGGGTGTGATGTTATACAGTGCTGCCATGTCTCGCTGTGTCAGGTGTGTGTGGGTGGGATGTTATACAGTGCTGCCATGTGTCAGGTGTGTGTGGGTGTGATGTTATACAGTGCTGCCATGTCTCACTGTGTCAGGTGTGTATTGGTGGGATGTTATACAGTGCTGCCATGTGTCACTGTGTCAGGTGTGTGTGGGTGTGATGTTATACAGTACTGCCATGTCTCACTGTGTCAGGTGTGTGTGGGTGTGATGTTATACAGTGCTGCCATGTCTCGCTGTGTCAGGTGTGTGTGGGTGGGATGTTATACAGTGCTGCCATGTCTCACTGTGTCAGGTGTGTGTGTGTATTGGTGGGATGTTATACAGTGCTGCCATGTGTCAGGTGTGTGTGGGTGTGATGTTATACAGTGCTGCCATGTCTCACTGTGTCAGGTGTGTGTGGGTGGGATGTTATACAGTGCTGCCATGTCTCACTGTGTCAGGTGTGTGTGGGTGGGATGTTATACAGTGCTGCCATGTCTCACTGTGTCAGGTGTGTGTGGGTGGGATGTTATACAGTGCTGCCATGTCTCACTGTGTCAGGTGTGTGTGGGTGTGATGTTATACAGTGCTGCCATGTCTCACTGTGTCAGGTGTGTGTGGGTGTGATGTTATACAGTACTGCCATGTCTCACTGTGTCAGGTGTGTGTGTGGGTGGGATGTTATACAGTGCTGCCATGTCTCGCTGTGTCAGGTGTGTGTGGGTGTGATGTTATACAGTGCTGCCATGTCTCACTGTGTCAGGTGTGTGTGGGTGGGATGTTATAGAGTGCTGCCATGTCTCACTGTGTCAGGTGTGTGTGGGTGTGATGTTATAGAGTGCTGCCATGTCTCACTGTGTCAGGTGTGTGTGGGTGGGATGTTATACAGTGCTGCCATGTCTCACTGTGTCAGGTGTGTGTGGGTGGGATGTTATACAGTGCTGCCATGTGTCACTGTGTCAGGTGTGTGTGGGTGGGATGTTATACAGTGCTGCCATGTCTCACTGTGTCAGGTGTGTGTGGGTGTGATGTTATACAGTGCTGCCATGTCTCACTGTGTCAGGTGTGTGTGGGTGGGATGTTATAGAGTGCTGCCATGTCTCACTGTGTCAGGTGTGTGTGGGTGTGATGTTATAGAGTGCTGCCATGTCTCACTGTGTCAGGTGTGTGTGGGTGGGATGTTATACAGTGCTGCCATGTCTCGCTGTGTCAGGTGTGTGTGGGTGGGATGTTATACAGTGCTGCCATGTGTCAGGTGTGTGTGGGTGTGATGTTATACAGTGCTGCCATGTCTCACTGTGTCAGGTGTGTGTGTGTGTGGGTGTGATGTTATACAGTGCTGCCATGTCTCACTGTGTCAGGTGTGTGTGGGTGGGATGTTATACAGTGCTGCCATGTCTCGCTGTGTCAGGTGTGTGTGTGTGGGATGTTATACAGTGCTGCCATGTCTCACTGTGTCAGGTGTGTGTATTGGTGGGATGTTATACAGTGCTGCCATATCTCGCTGTGTCAGTTGTGTGTGGGTGTGATGTTATACAGTGCTGCCATGTGTCAGGTGTGTGTGGGTGTGATGTTATACTGTGTCAGGTGTGTGTGGGTGGGATGTTATACAGTGCTGCCATGTCTCACTGTGTCAGGTGTGTATTGGTGGGATGTTATACAGTGCTGCCATGTCTCGCTGTGTCAGGTGTATGTGTGTGTGGGTGTGATGTTATACAGTGCTGCCATGTCTCGCTGTGTCAGGTGTGTATTGGTGGGATGTTATACAGTGCTGCCATGTCTCACTGTGTCAGGTGTGTGTGGGTGTGATGTTATACAGTGCTGCCATGTCTCACTGTGTCAGGTGTGTGTGGGTGTGATGTTATACAGTGCTGCCATGTGTCAGGTGTGTGTGGGTGGGATGTTATACAGTGCTGCCATGTCTCGCTGTGTCAGGTGTGTGTGGGTGGGATGTTATACAGTGCTGCCATGTCTCACTGTGTCAGGTGTGTGTGGGTGTGATGTTATACAGTGCTGCCATGTCTCACTGTGTCAGGTGTGTGTGGGTGTGATGTTATACAGTGCTGCCATGTCTCGCTGTGTCAGGTGTGTGTGGGTGGGATGTTATACAGTGCTGCCATGTCTCGCTGTGTCAGGTGTGTGTGGGTGGGATGTTATACAGTGCTGCCATGTGTCAGGTGTGTGTGGGTGTGATGTTATACAGTGCTGCCATGTGTCAGGTGTGTGTGGGTGTGATGTTATACAGTGCTGCCATGTCTCACTGTGTCAGGTGTATGTGTGTGTGGGTGGGATGTTATACAGTGCTGCCATGTCTCGCTGTGTCAGGTGTGTGTGGGTGGGATGTTATACAGTGCTGCCATGTGTCAGGTGTGTGTGGGTGGGATGTTATACAGTGCTGCCATGTCTCGCTGTGTCAGGTGTGTGTGGGTGTGATGTTATACAGTGCTGCCATGTCTCACTGTGTCAGGTGTATGTGAGTGTGGGTGGGATGTTATACAGTGCTGCCATGTCTCGCTGTGTCAGGTGTATGTGAGTGTGGGTGGGATGTTATACAGTACTGCCATGTCTCACTGTGTCAGGTGTGTGTGGGTGTGATGTTATACAGTGCTGCCATGTCTCACTGTGTCAGGTGTGTGTGGGTGTGATGTTATACAGTGCTGCCATGTGTCAGGTGTGTGTGGGTGGGATGTTATACAGTGCTGCCATGTCTCGCTGTGTCAGGTGTGTGTGGGTGTGATGTTATACAGTGCTGCCATGTCTCACTGTGTCAGGTGTGTGTGTGGGTGGGATGTTATACAGTGCTGCCATGTCTCGCTGTGTCAGGTGTGTGTGGGTGGGATGTTATACAGTGCTGCCATGTCTCACTGTGTCAGGTGTGTGTGGGTGGGATGTTATACAGTGCTGCCATGTCTCACTGTGTCAGGTGTGTGTGGGTGTGATGTTATACAGTACTGCCATGTCTCGCTGTGTCAGGTGTGTGTGGGTGTGATGTTATACAGTGCTGCCATGTCTCACTGTGTCAGGTGTGTGTGGGTGTGATGTTATACAGTGCTGCCATGTGTCAGGTGTGTGTGGGTGGGATGTTATACAGTGCTGCCATGTCTCGCTGTGTCAGGTGTGTGTGGGTGTGATGTTATACAGTGCTGCCATGTCTCACTGTGTCAGGTGTGTGTGGGTGGGATGTTATACAGTGCTGCCATGTCTCACTGTGTCAGGTGTGTGTGGGTGTGATGTTATACAGTACTGCCATGTCTCACTGTGTCAGGTGTGTGTGGGTGTGATGTTATACAGTGCTGCCATGTGTCAGGTGTGTGTGGGTGTGATGTTATACAGTGCTGCCATGTCTCACTGTGTCAGGTGTGTGTGGGTGTGATGTTATACAGTGCTGCCATGTCTCACTGTGTCAGGTGTGTGTGGGTGTGATGTTATACAGTGCTGCCATGTGTCAGGTGTGTGTGGGTGTGATGTTATACAGTGCTGCCATGTCTCACTGTGTCAGGTGTGTGTGGGTGTGATGTTATACAGTACTGCCATGTCTCACTGTGTCAGGTGTGTGTGGGTGTGATGTTATACAGTGCTGCCATGTCTCACTGTGTCAGGTGTGTGTGTGGGTGGGATGTTATACAGTGCTGCCATGTTCCCTACACAAAGGGTTCTACATGAGAACCTAAATTGTTATCATATGGGGGTAGCTGAGAGATCCATTTGAATCTTTTTTTTATTCATATGTCTCTGACTGTAGAAATAACATATTATGTGCATGGACTGGGCTAAACACTGCACTGTATAGAATATGCCCTGGGTAATTAACAAATAACAAGGTTTGTTTCCTTCCTAGTTATAGCATAATTAATGTATATAAACAGCTCATGAAGATGTGGCACTGTTTTTTATTCTTTATGGATAAAAGCATGTTAAGTTCCGGGATTAATTTAGGTTTAACTCTTAAGTGTATCGTAGCAAAGGTGCACAGCAAAGATGAAGCGGTTTATCAGTCTGCCCCGGAGCCGTGAGTGCATTCTACTGTCCAGTGTTTCCAAATTGTGTTAGAATGCAATTGTTGATGTCTTGCCAAAGGTTGCATTTGTGCCCCCGGCCTTACACACTCTTTCCTGCCCCATCAGGGATTAATAGGGCACTGGGGTGCGGCGCCTGTGTTTCAGATGGAAGGAGCTTCTCTGATTCTGGCAGATCTGCCGATTTTCTAAGAGGATAGCTTGGAGAACACAGAGGGAGCAGGCAGGGTGGTAGTCTGATCACAGAGAGCCCCCCCCCCATCCAACAAGGGGTTCCTGCACAGCCAGAGTATACCACTGTATTTAAAACCCAGCGACCACATCAATGATGTCTAGCTAACTACATTGTCCTACTTGGATGCGCTGTAGCAGATTTCTCTGCAGGGTGTCTTTGACTAATGTAGTTCTGTTTTTAAATAATCTACTGGAACAACATACCGAGGAGAGTAAATCTGGGCTATGCGTTTACACAAAAGTAGCCGCTTGTTCAGATGCACTAAACCCCTGTTAGTAACCGCCCTCAATATAAAACAAGCAGCTGTCTTGTGCTGTGTTTTTCAGAGGAGTTGTCTTGTGAATGTAGGACAGGGGTGTTGACAGTTGCAGGCGAAGCGAAATGGCTGGTGTTTTTTCTTCTGGTGTTTTTTCTTCTGGTGTTGTGTTCCTCCAGTATTGAACACCGAGGGGGAGCCCAAATGGCCCAAAATACGCCGGGGCTGTGGGGTTGCGTTCTCACAATCTGTCGCTGTACAGGGGGAGGGGGTCAACAGGGTCAGCATTCCGAGGTCACGACAGCTTACGCAGAGTGTTGAGTGGACGTGATCCACATAAGGAACATGGGTCAAAAGGTGATTATTCTTTATTTAGAGGTTTTTGAGTCAATGCATTCAGCGTTTAGGTCGGTTACAATCACAAGTGTGTACACACACACACACACACACACACACACAAAGAGTTAACCAATGTAAAGTATTAGTTGCAAGTCCATAAGAATTCGCTGGTCAGACTGAATGTGCACTGTGTGGTCGTTGTGTTAAGCAGCTAATGAAAGGAGGTCATTCTTGAACCTTTTAGACAGACCAGAGACAAAGAAGGCTCTCATTCGTATGTTATGAATCATTTACTAATCCACAACCTGAACAACTTTGATCCATATTGCTTTACAGGGCTCCTGGTGTGTGTTTCTTCGCAAACACACATGGGACACACTTTGGGTTTCTCCAGATGCCAGACTCATTGGCATAAGGCTGTAAGAAATGACACCTTAATCCGCTCCTATCATCATATTTGGAAAATGTTTGCCAGTGTTCCAACAAATGATTTTCAGGCAGAAGGACAAGTTGCTAGCGAATGGACGAACGATTCTTTCGGGCTAGCGAGGCCGGGGAGGGTTCTGTCGGGCTAGCGAGGCCGGGGAGGGTTCTGTTGGGCTAGCGAGGCCGGGGAGGGTTCTGACGGGCTAGCGAGGCCGGGGAGGGTTCTGTCGGGCTAGCGAGGCCGGGGAGGGTTCTGTCGGGCTAGCGAGGCCGGGGAGGGTTCTGTCGGGCTAGCGAGGCCGGGGAGGGTTCTGACGGGCTAGCGAGGCCGGGGAGGGTTCTGTCGGGCTAGCGAGGCCGGGGAGGGTTCTGACGGGCTAGCGAGGCCGGGAGGGTTCTGTCGGGCTAGCGAGGCCGGGGAGGGTTCTGACGGGCTAGCGAGGCCGGGAGGGTTCTGTCGGGCTAGCGAGGCCGGGGAGGGTTCTGACGGGCTAGCGAGGCCGGGGAAGGTTCTGTCGGGCTAGCGAGGCCGGGGAGGGTTCTGTCGGGCTAGCGAGGCCGGGGAGGGTTCTGTGGGCTACATTTTTGTTTAACAAATCCATTATGTCTTTTTAGCATGTCTCAGCAGATGTGGTCATGAACACATACGTGTGAGTCATTAAGTATGGCTCTGCTAGGTCCACCCAGAAATAGAACATCAGACAAGGCCTCTTGTCAGTCACATGAATGGTCTAGGTGGCCCCCAGTGCAATGTTTGCCCCTCTGACGTTTTAAAATGTTTTCTGGCCTGACAACATTTAGTCTTTGTTTTGGATGCTTTGAGAAGCCAGGGGAGGAGACCTGTATTGAGCTCTATGGACATGTACTACAAGAGGAGACTTGTATTGAGCTCTATGGACATGTACTACAGGAGGAGACCTGTATTGAATTCTATGGACATGTACTACAGGAGGAGACTTGTATTGAGCTCTATGGACATGTACTACAGGAGGAGACTTGTATTGAGCTCTATGGACATGTACTACAGGAGGAGGCCTGTATTGAGAAGGTCTGTTAGGTCCACCTAGCATCAATGAAGAGGGCTTTTGTGTGTTTAATTTTTATGTTTAGTCTCCCTTCCTTGTGATACAACACTCTCCCTGTCCTTTTTGTTCATTTTGTGGGTGTGGGTTGTACTGAACTTGTGTCTCTTCCTGTTTTTGCTTACTGTATCCAGAAGCCTGCGGTCTGGCACTCTGGGCGGATCTCCTGGATTATGGGAGATCGCTGCTGGCGATCACTCAAACGAGGTCAGACAAATTACATGGCAGGGGGTAGAGAAAGCGAACCGTAGCAGTGACCTTTGGCACAGTAGCCCCCAGAGGGAGGCTCTCCCTGGGTCTCGGTGTCTACATGGAGATATTAAGCTTATATTTGGGATAATGGGGATGATGGCCAGTACCCTACCAAAACTCAGTGAGCTGGTTGTATGGAAGATGTCTTCAGACCATGGCATAGTCCTCTCTGGGACAACTGTTTGCCGGACAATGAGACATCCGGTCACTTGTCGTTGCCCTTCCATGTTAACCGTCTTTTTTTCCATGCCATGTCTACACATACACTCACTCCTGGTCCATTTATTTGTCAATGTGGGAGCTATTCCTTTTTCCACGTTCTCCCCATCTACTCTTAATGCTCAGGCTAGCTTTTACACTGGCGCAGAGGGTGGGAGGGGGGCTGAGAATGGGGTGTCGGGGGACCTGGGCAGTCTCCATGGAACCGGTGGCATGAGGGGCACGACTCCATGGCCAGTTGGCACAGCCACAGAGGGGCTAGCCTGGGCTTATTTCTCGCATTGCTATTCAACAACAACTGAGAGCGCGGGACGGCTGGGGGTTTTAAAGAAGAGAATAATGTATGAGGGACCGTTTGACATTGAATGTTGTGGGATAGGGTTAACATCGCCAATTGTGACGCCGCTCTGTATTCCGTCAACCACCTCCAGTGGAAAACTACCAGTACCCCCTCGACTGCAGTGCAGTTCACACCGCTTCCCTCACCCATGTCCGATGAGGGAGGGAGAGATGGAAAGGGAACTGAATGAAAAATAAAGAAATAATATATATTTATATATATGTATGATGGAGAGCGAGAGAAAGCATGACATGGGACGAGAGACAATTAGAAATACACACATTGCCACACACTCCTCTGCAATGGGTTTTAGTCCCTAGCTGTGTGCAGGAGATCAGATTGCGAGCCCATCTGTTGACGATTAATGTTATTGAGCGAAAAATTCTAAGGTCTTTGAGATTCAAGTGAACAATGGATTTGAACTTAAGTACATTCTCAATCTCTTCGACCGTCACTGGATTTCCAAACCCTCGTTGTCTACTTCATATATTATTATCCGCCATCGTCTTTAAGCACAGACCATTCATAATGTGCAGGGCGCACAATGCTTTTTGTAATACCTTTGTACACTGGGGGGCGTCAGAGATCCACTCTTCATCACCTTGTTTTGGATTCTTGGCTTTGACTGCCAAAGTTTCCATGTTGTGACCTTATCGCAAGAAATGCCTGTTGCCCAGGGCTTTTCTTTCTGTTTGCCCTGGCCAAGTCACAACACAACCATGTCTCACTCTGTTTTTGTCCTCTCCCTCTTTGCTCATGGTTTCATCCAACTTGTAAGACATGCATGGTTTAAGCGGCATAGGATCAGGTAGCGAAGGCCGTCAGGAGATGAAAGGCTGTGTCGGGTTACAACCGGGCTGCTGTCCCCTACGATCGGTTAGCGGTCTGTTGTACCGGGTCAGCGATGCCAGGCTGTGGTGTGGAAATATGTCCTTTGTGTTGATGTCGCGCCTGCACATAGAACGGCTTGATGGCAAGTCTGGTGCCCGCTGTAGGAGACTGGCAGGGACGACTTATATTTGATGTACACACAGTAATTCTGGTGCCGAGGGCGCAATACTTGTTGTGACACTGCCGGCGTCCAAGGCCAATACATTCCAACAGAGACACTCACCTGCCCTCGACCGCGCGCCAGGTGGACCGCGTGCCAGGTGGACCGTGCACAAGTTGGACCATGTCAGTTGGACCGCACCAGTTGCTTTTGTGATGCATTAAAAGCCCTCTACATTAAAACTATAGAAGTCTGGTTGTGTGCGTGTGCGCGTGTGCGTGCGCGTGTGCGTGCGCGTGCGTGCGTGTGTGTGTGTGAGCGTACACACTTTTATTGTTACAGGGTTAGGGTGGCGTCTTTACGAGACTTCAGGGTTTTGTCCTTGACAAATGTGTGAGTAGTGAGGATGTTGGAGGGACTTGTTTGTCACTATGATGAAAACTTGACACTCCAGGTCTCGTGTGATCCCATAGTGGTTCACCTCTGACCCCTGGGAACTGAGCACCACCACCTTGCATTGCTAGGCCTTTCTGTGGAAAGGGCTGTTTATGTGTAGATTATAGTGTGTCAAAATGCTGCCAGAATTCCCTCTGAACAAACATGCTTCATAATCCTGTGTATTTTTTTCCCCATTTCCCTACCTTTTCACGACAAACCTCCTGACGTTACGTCAACCTGTGTTGAAAGGTCAAAGGCTTTTCTAGGCTTATGTGTTGGGTTTAGACTTAAAGAATACGGTTAGGGCATTAGGGGTTCGTGGAAAATGGATTGTTGAATAGTCTTAAACGTGTGTGTGTGTGTGTGTGTGTGTGTGTGTGTGTACACCAAAACATTATGACCACCATTATGCCTAGTTTGCTGTTGATCATCCACATGCCGCCAAACAGTGCTGACCTGCCAAGACATGGACTCTACATGACCCACAAATGTGTCCTGTGCTATCTGGCACCAAGACATTAGCAGCAGATCCCTCAAGTCCTGTAAGTCACGAGGTGGAGTCACTGTGGATCAGCAGAATCCCACTAATGCTCAATCGTATCGATCCCTGAAATTTGGAGTCCAGGCAACACTTTGACCACTTGGTCCAAATGAATGCCCTGACCAGACGTTCATCCAGTGCTTCAAGGTCCAGTTCTGACATTCGCATTTCCATTCTAGATGCTTTTGATCCTGACAGGTGGTCATACTGGGCTGTCTGAACAGTCTGCAGCTACACAGCTCAATACGCAACAGTTGTACTGTGTGTTAGGACACATTCCTCCTGTAAACATCCTTAACATCATCTGTAATGTACTGTGTGTTAGGACACATTCCTCCCATTACCATCCTTAACATTATGTGTAATGTACTGTGTGTTAGGACACATTCCTCCCATTACCATCCTTAACATTATGTGTAATGTACTGTGTGTTAGGACACATTCCTCCCATTACCATCCTTAACATTATGTGTAATGTACTGTGTGTTAGGACACATTCCTCCCATTACCATCATTGGCATTATGTGTAATGTACTGTGTGTTAGGACATATTCCTCCCATTACCATCCTTAACATTATGTGTAATGTACTGTGTGTTAGGACACATTCCTCCCATTACCATCCTTAACATTATCTGTAATGTACTGTGTGTTAGGGCACATTCCTCCCATTACCATCCTTAACATCATCTGTAATGTACTGTGTGTTAGGACACATTCCTCCCATTACCACCCTTAACATTATGTGTAATGTACTGTGTGTTAGGACACATTCCTCCCATTACCATCCTTAACATTATCTGTAATGTACTGTGTGTTAGGACACATTCCTCCCATTACCATCCTTAACATTATCTTTAATGTACTGTGTGTTAGGACACATTCCTCCTATTACCATCCTTAACATTATGTGTAATGTACTGTGTGTTAGGGCACATTCCTCCCATTACCATCCTTAACATTATCTGTAATGTACTGTGTGTTAGGGCACATTCCTCCCATTACCATCCTTAACATCATCTGTAATGTACTGTGTGTTAGGACACATTCCTCCCATTACCATCCTTAACATTATCTGTAATGTACTGTGTGTTAGGACACATTCCTCCCATTACCATCCTTAACATTATCTTTAATGTACTGTGTGTTAGGACACATTCCTCCTATTACCATCCTTAACATTATGTGTAATGTACTGTGTGTTAGGGCACATTCCTCTCATTACCATCCTTAACATTATCTATAACGTACTGTCTGTTAGGGCACATTCCTCCCATTACCATCCTTAACATCATCTGTAATGTACTGTGTGTTAGGGCACATTCCTCCCATTACCATCCTTAACATCATCTGTAATGTACTGTGTGTTAGGACACATTCCTCTCATTACCATCCTTAACATCATCTGTAATGTACTGTGTGTTAGGACACATTCCTCACATTACCATTCTTAACATCATCTGTAATGTACTGTGTGTTAGGACACATTCCTCACATTACCATCCTTAACATTATCTGTAATGTACTGTGTGTTAGGACACATTCCTCCCATTACCATCCTTAACATCATCTGTAATGTACTGTGTGTAAGGACACATTCCTCCCATTACCATCCTTAACATCATCTGTAATGTACTGTTTGTTAGGACACATTCCTCCCATTACCATCCTTAACATTATGTGTAATGTACTGTGTGTTAGGGCACATTCCTCCCATTACCATCCTTAACATCATCTGTAATGTACTGTGTGTTAGGGCACATTCCTCCCATTACCATCCTTAACATCATCTGTAATGTACTGTGTGTTAGGACACATTCCTCCCATTACCATCCTTAACATCATCTGTAATGTACTGTTTGTTAGGACACATTCCTCCCATTACCATCCTTAACATTATCTGTAATGTACTGTGTGTAAGGACACATTCCTCCCATTACCATCCTTAACATCATCTGTAATGTACTATGTGTTAGGACACATTCCTCCCATTACCATCCTTAACATCATCTGTAATGTACTGTTTGTTAGGACACATTCCTCCCATTACCATCCTTAACATTATCTGTAACGTACTGTGTGTTAGGACACATTCCTCCCATTAACATTGTTAAAGTTTTCTCAGATTTATGCGTCAGTACATCTTCTGTCGGTTCCATATGGGGTAGTCGTTGTTGCCTTCGCGTGTCGACTTGGACCCCTGTTGGTAGGTACTCAACACTGCTGTTGGTAGGTACTCACCACTGCTGTTGGTAGGTACTCACCACTGCTGTTGGTAGGTACTCACCACTGCTGTTGGTAGGTACTCACCACTGCTGTTGGTAGGTACTCACCACTGCTGTTGGTAGGTACTCACCACTGCTGTTGGTAGGTACTCACCACTGCTGTTGGTAGGTACTCACCACTGCTGTTCCGGAACACCATACAAGCCTTGTCGTTTCAGAGATGCTCTGACCCAGTCATCTGGCCACAACAATTTGGCCTCGCTGTTTTCTTCTGGCACGTTTACAACTAGAACTGACTGTTTGATTAACATCTAATCTACCTAGACCTTGACATTTGCTGTTGTAAGGAGATTATCAATGTTATTCACTTGACCTGTGATTGGTCATAATGTTTGGCTCATCACTGTATGTCTTTACTCTAGTAGGGTGTTTGTTTTTCTTTAGGATGTATACAGTTCCAAAATACAAAAAAATGCACCAGACATTTTGTGTTTATCTGTCTCCATGCAGGGTAGCAAACTCAATACCAAAATATCTGCAGCCGTGACAGGAAGCGTCTGTGAATAAGAGGGTCTGAATTATTTTTGCAGACAGGGCAGTGGCACTTGTGAACGGTGACACGTGAAGTAATTGACTGCCAACGCTTGTGCCTCTAAGGAGGAAATGTGAGTGTTCCTCTTTAGTGAAGTTGTCTGTTAAGAATAGACAACTGTAAAAAAAGAAGTTAAAAAAAGTTAAAGTTAATGACAGCGGTGTAGGGGTGTTGAGATTGGAAACCACACAGAACAGCTTGACATTCTATGTGGGTGTATATGTGTTCGTGTTTGTGTGCACGTTTGTGTGTGTGTGTGTCCCCGTGTGTGTTGATGCCCTGCACTTATTAGCTCTTTCACATCCTCTCATGCTAGTTGTTTATCTCAGTTACCATTTTGAATCTGACACTTGTACTAAATGTTCCAGCAGTATGGCTGTGGTAATCACATTCAGGCCAAGGAAACTGCACTGGGGTTGCAATAAAAACACATTTATACATATACACCACTGTTGAACAGTCTGGTATAGCTTGGATTTTCTGGTTTTGTCCACTCAAATAACATCACATTGATGAGATCTACACAGTAACACACAGTGTGTTATGATACTTTTACAGTGCTGATTGTTGCTGATAATGGGCCTATGTAGATATTCCATTTCAAATCAGTCAGAGCAAGGTGTGTGTCTGTCTCTGTGTCTGTCTCTGTGTCTGTCTCTGTGTCTGTCTCTGTGTCTGTCTCTGTGTCTGTCTCTGTGTCTGTCTCTGTGTCTGTCTCTGTGTCTGTCTCTGTGTCTGTCTCTGTGTCTGTCTCTGTGTCTGTCTCTGTGTCTGTGTCTGTGTCTGTGTCTGTGTCTGTGTGTGTCTGTGTCTAGCCACACCAACCAACAACTCTGGGAATACATATGTCACTAAACATGCTGTTCACGCCCTTCAGTTAACGTCACCAGAATCCATGTCTTGTTATTGTGATACAGGATTTGTCATGTTTGTGTGTCTCGTTACATCTTAGGGCTTTTAGAGGTTCATTATGAGGTGAACTAGTGGTTTCAAAGCCTTTACAGAGGCATTTTCTAAGTATTCTAATAATATGCTTTATTGAACTGAGAAGTGTTCATTTGAGCCACAGATGACAGTTTAGGTGGATGAGGAAATGGATATGTGAAACCACCCCATATCACATAGGCAGAGAACAACAGCCCCCCCTCCCAAACAAGTTCAGGAATCAGACAGACACCCGTTCATTCCGGCAGACCAGACCAGAGAACCACCATATGGATTAATCAGGTTGCACTGGTTCTGTTGCCCAGGCTAAGTTACTGGGAGGAATTGCGTTATGGGGACTTTGTACTGGGTTGGGTGGATTACTGCTGGCTTATGATCCTGTTGTTAAGCACGGAGAAATAGATCTAGCCCTGGTTCAACATGTTCCATCTCAGGGGACAATGTGTACGTTAGGGAGCGCTCTAAAAATGTGAATACAATGCCCCCTGTTGTGTTATGATGACCGGAGGTGGATGAGGGGGTGGATGAGGGGGTGGATGAGGGGGTGGATGAGGGGGTGGATGAGGGGGTGGATGAGGGGGTGGATGAGGGGGTGGATGAGGGGGTGGAGGGAATGCAGAGTGGGTAATATCAAAATAATGGATAGAGATTAAATAAGAAGTCAGGGGAACGAGAAGTTCAGAGTGAATGGATATGAGAGAACATAAGCAAGTCTGTCAGGCAGAAACATTTGGAGAGGCACTGAAGTAAAAAAACAAGACAAGAAACAGCCAGAAAACCAGAGGGCATGAATAGAGTTCCTCAGGATAGCTGCCTTGGCCAAGTGAGCTTGAAGGCTTACAGGCAGATGGGATTAAAAAAAGAACAACTTTTCCTGCTCTATTCGATCCTTTCTGGCAGTGAGCCACACCTTGTCCGTGAGCTCTTTCCTTGGTTTCTAGTCATCTAGTCCTGTGAAAAGGGGCCTTTTTGGCAGCACTCAAATCTGTGCCGGAGTGGGACCCTTGCTACTCTTTCAAGCAGCCCATCCTCTTTCACTACCTCCAGGGAAGAGGCGGAAAATACTTGTCCAAACATATAGATCTAGGATCAGATTGCCATACTCCAGGGCTATACAGGGTAATGAGGGAAATGAAAGCTGCCCTAAGGTTAGCGATTGGGGAAAGCTGGGTTGTGCCTTTGACCCATAAATCATGGAGACATCAAAACTCAATACCCACAGCCAAAAACCTCATGACCCGTCCACTCTGCTAAAACGTCACAATTTGTCCGGGTGGAGAAGACGACACAATCCATCCGACCAGACATGTAGCCAGTCAGCTAAAGCCAATCGCGGGGTGTGGTCTAATACAAGAGGCATATTCCTTAGACTCATTGCGGTGGGGAACATGCTGTTCTTGTGTCGGGATGTTTTGGTCTTGATTGATCGTAGCCGTCTGCCAGAGGGGAGAGTTCTGAATGGTTCGTTACCCGGATGGGAGGGGTCTGCCTCCATCATTGCTGCCCGCCTCAGTGACCTGGCTTTGAACAGATCGTTGAGGGATGGCAGCTTACAACCAATGGTCCACTCCGCAGACAGGATGATGCATTGCAGTTTGTCTTTTTCCTTGACAGTGGCTGCAGCGTACCAGACGGTGATGGAGGAGGTCAGAATGGACTCAATGATGGCTGTGTTTATTATCATGGACGTTGGCAGTTTGTACTGCCTGCGGTAGCTGAAAACAGACAGATATTCCCCCCTGTATGGTGGTGTCATCTGCAAACTTCAGATGCTTGACAGAGTGGTGAATGGTTGTGGTGTACAGAGAAAAGAGGGGATAGGATGCAACCTTGAGGTGAGCGAGTGCTGATGGTCAGAGGGTCCGACAGGTGTTTCCCCAACCTCTCTTGCTGCCTCCTGTTGGAGTGAAAGTCTATGATCCATTTACAAGTGGACACTGGCACTTCCATGGTGGAGAGATTATCCTGGAAAAGGGCTGGGATTCTGGCGTAGCTTCCCGGGGAGTCAAGATACTGGAGAATGAAGTGGAGAGCCATGTTGATCGTGTCGTCCACAGACTAGTTGGCTCTGTAGGCAAACTGCAATGGGTTTAATACTGGATCATTGATGGTCTTGAGGTGTGAAAGCACTTTGTAACCACAGAGGTCAGGGCAACTGGTCTGTAGTCATTTAGCCCTGTGATCTTTGATATCTGTAATATATTAATGTTAAATAAATGTAGCCCTGGCTATTTTTCTATAATTCATTCTGTATCACTTATCTAGATCTATCTGGTGAGTGTAGGCATTAGCTAGACATTTGTTTCCGGTTTGTGATCGGTGAAAGCTGTCATTGTGATTTGGGGTACATTCTGTGTTTATTCATAGGGTTCATTTCCACAGGCCATAGTGCCCCTGAGATTCTTATGTGATCATAGGGGTCAAGAGGTCAAACACATTTCCGTAAATTAGGGCAGGATAATCTGTGTCAATCGTCAACAAGGAGAGTCGTAATGTTCTAATCGTACAGTCGTCATGCAGTAATCCAACCGCCAAATCCTGTACATAAATCCATAGACCTACGCTGCCGAGGGCTATTTTAGAAAGATGGCTTAACGTATTCTGTGTTTCCTGATCAAATCCAGCTTATATTGACAAGATATGGCAGTCCTAGAGTTTTTGCTTCCAGAATTGCTAGTTCTGCTTATAATCATTAGGTTATATGAAGCACAGATTAGTTGCTTTGTCAACTCACGTGTGCATGCGTAATTTAATATGGCCATAATGTTTGTGACAGAAAATGTGATTGACATCATGGAGTCAAAAGATGCACAGTGTTTTAGTTAGTTAGGAACAGGAAATGAATGTTACTGCTCACAAGAATCATACTCTTAGTTCTTATCTGCTGATCTTTTTGCTACTTAAAGTTACAACTAGAACATAGAATATGCATTGTCATGAAACGCAGCTAAAGAACTCAATAAAACCACATTTCTGCATGGGACAAAATGGTGGTAACTATGCATAGAAATGGATTGTTCCTTTGAAGCACCTATGATGGATGCTTAAAGGCATAGCTGCTCAATGCCCTGAAACGAAGCTCTAGACTTTACTACTAGAATTGAATCAGCACCAATGTGGCCCAGCCTCAGCACAAAATATATGTTGTGAGTTTCTCAGTTGGAGTTGTTATTGGTATGGGCAGCCATCCTGTGGGAGACTGGGAGTCACTGCGTCCAATGGGTTGAATGGATATGTAACGGCCACACATTATATCTGGCTAGAGTTTGCCAGAAGGCATGTAGGCAAGACTGATACCAAGAGGAAGAAGGTTTTATGGTCCAAGAATGGGCACAATAAATTGCTGGGTCTAGATGTGCAAAGATGGTAGAGGCATCCAAATCCAGAGTAATTATTCGAAGTACCTCCACCACCTTTTATGAATAAATACTTATGCAAACAATAATTTGCTGTTTTGCGTTTGTTGTTATTTGTAAACTTTTTGTAGATTTTTTAATTTAACCTTGATGCTGTGGACTCTTAATCCATTTAGATTTTTATGTTGTAATTTAATGGGCCATGCCATAGTGACTGAGTATAATCTGATGGGTAGTTGAGCTTTTATTTTCTCTTGCACTGGGCAAGGTAGCAGTTTTGGATCTGAGCATTTGTTGCTATAGTTTTCGATCAGTCTGCAAGTTCTGATTTGACAGATCACACTAAGTTACCAACTTTCTGGAATACCCTCTGATCTTGTTAACTATTTTTGTTACCCTTCACATAAGTAGCCTATATTTTTGCCCAGAAAATTGGATTGCAAGGGGTCACAACTGAGAATATATAGATCAGTGAGTGTGTTTCTCTACATGAAAGCTAACGCACACAGGTGTTTGACAGCGCTCATCCAAACATGTTGCCATTGCCTGTCTTCGTCCCTGGCTCATCATCAACTCTGTGTTTGGGTTTTGCCTGCAGCAAAAAGGTTGTCATAATAGTTCATTTATCTTGTCATGTAACAATCACTGTGGATTGAATAGTCAACCCGCTCAAGACAAGACTTGTTTTTGGAGTCTTTCTAGGAAAATAAATCCGATTTTGTTTCAAGAACTGGCAAGCATTTTAATATGGGGAAAAAAAGAGAGACTGGGGAAGGAGGGGCGCAGGAGAGGAGAGCAGTAAGAGAAAACAAGCTGAAGGAGGGAGGGAGGGGTGCAAGTAGAGGTCTGTTTACAATGCTTTCTTCTGTACATATCTACATGCTTTGTAGATTCCCCTGGAGTGTTGATGGATGATGTGCACTGTCATCCAGGGATGTTGTTGTGCTTTTGTCCAGCTGGCGGTGGTTCATCAGTGTGGCTGTTAGGAAACTAACTGAGCATGTTTGTCTGTCGGTTTGTGTGTGTGTGTGTGTGCACGGTCAGCGCCTTCCCCCTACTGTGGGCATGCAGCCAGCTCCTATTAATGCTAGCAGGTCCTGACCCCCCCTTTATTTGCTCCATCTATCTTCCTGAAGACTTGTGGAAAACAGCGAGAGGACACAGAGAGCAGCAAAACAACAAGCAATGTCCAAGGGACTGGCTCCTCCCCTCCCCGGCCACTCCCATTGGCCCGGCCCCAAAGTCTGGGTTCGCTGCTATTGGCCAGACGCAGACACACCTCTAGAATCTGTTTGTATGCTGCAGGAAGAGAGCATATCTCACTGTAACAGAAAAATCATGGGGGGAAGGGGGTGTGAGTGAGTGAACGCTAACAGTGAGGGGGAGAAGATTGCATATACAGTGCCTTGCAAAATTATTGGGCCCCCTTGAACTTTTCGACCTTTTGCCACATTTCAGGCTTCAAACATGAAGATAGACACTGTATTTTTTGGTGAAGAATCCACAACAAGTGGGACACAATCATGAAGTGGAACGAAATTTATTGGATATTTCAAACCTTTTTAACAAATAAAAAACTGAAAAATTAGGCGTGCGAAATTATTCAGCCCCTTTACTTTCAGTGCAGCAAACTCTCTCCAGAAGTTCAGTGAGGGTCTCTGAATGATCCAATGTTGACCTAAATGACTAATGATGATAAATAGAATCCACCTGTGTGTAATCAAGTCTCCGTATAAATGCACCTGCTCTGTGATAGACTCAGAGGTCCGTTTAAAGCACAGACCGCATCATGAAGAACAAGGAACACACCAGGCAGGTCCGAGATACTGTTGTCGAGAAGTTTAAAGCCGGATTTGGATACAAAAAGATTTCCCAAGCCTTAAACATCCCAAGGAGCACTGTGCAAGCGATAATATTGAAATGGAAGGAGTATCATAATACTGCAAATCTACCAAGACCCGGCCGTCCCTCTAAACTTTCAGCTCATACAAGGAGAAGACTGATCAGAGATGCAGTCAAGAGGCCCATGATCACTCTGGATGAACTGCAGAGATCTACAGCTGAGGTGGGAGACTCTCTCCATACGACAACAATCAGTTGTATACTGCACAAATCTGGCCTTTATGGAAGAGTGGCAAGAAGAAAGCCATTTCTTAAAGATATCCATAAAAAGTGTCGATTAAAGTTTGCCACAAGCCACCTGGGAGACACACCAAACATGTGGAAGAAGGTGCTCTGGTCAGATGAAACCAAAATCGTACTTTTTGGCAACAATGCAAAACGTTATGTTTGGCGTAAAAGCAACACAGCTCATCACCCTGAGCACACCATCCCCACTGTCAAACATGGTGGTGGCAGCATCATGGTTTGGGCCTGCTTTTCTTCAGCAGGGACAGGGAAGATGGTTAAAATTGATGGGAAGATGGATGGAGCCAAATACAGGACCATTCTGGAAGAAAACCTGATGGAGTCTGCAAAAGACCTGAGACTGGGACAGAGATTTGTCTTCCAACAAGACAATGATCCAAAACATAAAGCAAAATCTACAATGGAATGGTTCACAAATAAACATATCCAGGTGTTAGAATGGCCAAGTCAAAGTCCAGACCTGAATCCGATCGAGAATCTGTGGAAAGAACTGAAAACTGCTGTTCACAAACGCTCTCCATCCAACCTCACTGAGCTCGAGGTGTTTTGCAAGGAGGAATGGGCAAAGATTTCAGTCTCTCGATGTGCCAAACTGATAGAGACAAACCCCAAGCGACTAACAGCTGTAATCGCAGCAAAAGGTGGCGCTACAAAGTATTAACTTAAGGGGGCTGAATAATTTTGCACGCCCAATTTTCCAGTTTTTTATTTGTTAAAAAGGTTTGGAATATCCAAATATATCGTTCCACTTCATGATTTTGTCCCACTTGTTGTTGATTCTTCACCAAAAAAATACAGTTGTATATCTTTATGTTTGAAGCCTGAAATGTGTCAAAAAGTCGAAAAGTTCAAGGGGGCCGAATACTTTCGCAAGGCACTGTATGTATGTGGAAAACATCCATTGGAGACTCTCAAAAGCTTCTAGGAAAAGTTTGTGTGTCTGTCTGTGTGCCTGCTTAATTTAGTCAATAGTATTTATGGGCCTCTTTTCTGGGGGTATGTGGTTTTCCCTGTTCAGAAAATTTGGTGTACAACTGGGTCTTTAATACCACCACAACTAGGAATGCAAAATGTGTCCTGTTGGTATCAGCGAGAGTGTCTTAACTGTCAATCTATGGTTTCCAATGCTGTGATTAAATGATATACGCTTGTGAGCAATAACTTTTCACAAGCCTACTCACAATGTTTTTCATTGTGGAAACAAATCATGTGGGGAAAATTAAATGGAGGAATGTAAATACATTGACACCACCAAGAAAAGGTACAATTGTTGTAATGCTGTCACAATATATCAACACAGAGAACATACAAAAGACCTTTCACAGTTTACTTTGAAACCCAGGTGATAATGACCGTGGCCCATTCACCCAACCCATCTTTATTTAGCTTAGACACACTATTATTGACTGACTGGTGTTGTGGTGGAATAAGTATTTGTTACCAATCAGGAGGTGTTATTCAAGTGTCATTCAGCCATCCACTAATAATCAGCATATCTGCAGCGTAACCGTCTTTCTGTGGTTTTCATGTTTGTCGTATTTGTCACTGTTATCTGAGAATAGCAAATTGCCTCGGAGCTATTTTCCTCTGAGTTAGGATCCTAGCAAGTTTGGTCACTCTGGTGGTTGTTTTCAGGTGGGTCTCTGGTGGTTGTTTTCAGGTGGGTCTGGTGGTTGTTTTCAGGTGGGTCTGGTGGTTGTTTTCAGGTGGGTCTGGTGGTTGTTTTCAGGTGGGTCTCTGGTGGTTGTTTTCAGGTGGGTCTGGTGGTTGTTTTCAGGTGGGTCTCTGGTGGCTGTTTAAGGTGGGTCTCTCTGGTGGCTGTTTAAGGTGGGTCTCTGGTGGCTGTTTGAGTTGGGCCTCTGGTGGCTGTTTGAGTTGGGTCTCTGGTGGCTGTTTGAGTTGGGCCTCTGGTGGCTGTTTGAGTTGGGCCTCTGGTGGCTGTTTGAGGTGGGCCTCTGGTGGCTGTTTGAGGTGGGTCTCTGGTGGTTGTTTGAGGTGGGCCTCTGGTGGCTGTTTGAGGTGGGCCTGTTGTAACAGTGTTAGTCAACTATAGTATTTTAGGTGTTCATAGACATGCGAGAGTCATAGTGAGGCCGGTGTATTCTAACAAACATAACCTGACTGCACCCGTTGTCAATATCGAGATTTTGATTATATATTAAAAAAAAATATATATATAGTGAATTTGGTTAAATATCCAGACCTCAGCCCCTGCCGAGCCCTGCAAGTGTGTGTATGGTAATATTAAGTCCTCAAAAGTTTTAATTGGTGTTTTAACTGTTTGAGCCTTGGGGATAGGTTGAGAGTTAGTACTAGGATTAGTTTCTGAATGAGGGACAGTGGGACTTTTACATCAGATACAAATTTATATTTACACTTATAGCTCGACGAGAGTGTTTGGGTGTTATTTTGGACCAGGTGAAGTGCCGGCATGAGTTCCATTTTGAAGTTCTGAAAGAACACAGTCTCTTCCCATCATTGTTTATCCCTTGCCCATGTGACCTGAGCTGGCAGATCCCTGGGGCAAGAACATGTATTCATAATGCCGCCTGCATACCTGTATTTCGTCTTCATGCCACACATCACACACACAAACACACCCCCTGTCTTAATGCCCTGGGGCTTGTCAAGCTCCTGTTTTCTCTGAATGGTTTTGTGTAGAGCTGTTGACCCTTTCCCTTCGTCCGATATGGGGCTGGGGGCATCTTAATTATGGCTAAAGTTAGCCATCCACACATCATCTTCTGTGCTTCAAGAAAAAGACAGAGCTGAAAGGAAGAAAGGAAGAGATTTCGACTTTTAAATGACAAATGACAAACACAACGCTTATTAGGTTAAACCTGGGCTAAATGCCCAGAACATGTGTGCTAATTACAAGCTTATGGTGTGTGTTAATGTTTGTGCGTGCGTGCGTGCGTCTGTCTGTCTGTGCGATACTAACCCAATCACTCACCACCAGATTGTCGCCAGTTGTTTACACTGTGTGTTTGGCTCAAACCTCTGACATTGCAGTAGCCAGTAGAGTAGGTTAAAATATCCTACAGATTAGACTAATGTTTTCAGTACACATCACCCAAACCTCAAGAACGGTTGCACGCCCATCATTTGGAAGAAAGCCACACCCCTGCATATATGAACATAGTTACAACTTTTGTAGGGTTCCACGAGTCATTCGATCCAATTAAATTATGATATATTGATGATAGCCCAAGCAATCAGATACCAAAGCAGAGTGGCCGAGATAAACAACCAGGGTGCAGATAAGAGCTCATAGCTCGTCTATTTCGTTCATAGTAATTGCCAAGCCAGATCGTCCCCTAGCATGGTCGTACTGCTCTGCAGTGAGTGAGTTAGGCCATAGTCTGGACTACTTTTTTTTTATTCGGGTAGCCAGAGGATACAACAATGAATTGAGCGTGATAAAGGCACCTTTAGACAAGCACAAGTTACTCTGAGACAGTTTCTCTGATGAACCTGTAGGCACTGGTGGTGTTCCGAAACCAATATTCAATCACCCGTCTCCAGTGACTTAGTTCTACTAGCAGACAGTGACTGGTCAATGTGGTAGGTCTGCACGTGGTCACTAGTGTGTAACCAGAAGGAAACGTCCCATTAAGTGTACAAAGCTTGACCCTGGACAAGTGATCTGAGATTTTTGGATATTTGGCCGTTCTTCCTTGCAGAATTGTTCAAGTTCAGTCAAATTTTTTGTGGCGAGTCACTACTGTCCATCCGCCACTCAAGGATCATCATCTTTTAGTCCTTAAGCCACTGTTATGGGGGTCATTGTTATGCTGGAAGGAGAACTACCTGCCCATCTTTAGCTGACTAGCACAAGGCCACAACTTTTCATCAAGAATTTGGGTGTACTTGGCAGCATCCATTTCCCCTTCAATCCTGACCAATTGCCCAGCCCCCGCTGAGGAGAAACAACCCCACAACATAATGTTGCCACCACCATGCTTCACAGTAGGTATGGTGGGTTTTGGGCGGTGGGCTGGGATTGTTTTCTTACCAAACATAACGCTTGCACTCCAGTCCAAAAAGTTAAATCTTAAAAATAATCTTATAAAGGTTTTTGCCTCATTGCATTAGAATCGTGTTTTTTTTGCAAAGCGCAAACGAGACTCTGTGGCCCTTTTTCAGAAGAGGCTTCTTTCTTGCTACCAAATGTGTAAAACTTGTGAGATTGTTGTCACAAGCACAGATTGGTCTCTGTTTACCATCCTCCTGGCTCGGTCATCCTGTTTGGAGGGACGGCCTGGTCTTGGCATGGTGTTAGTGGTGCCAAACGCTTTTCACTTCTTAATAATGCTCTGAACGTTACTCAGAGGGATAGTTAAAGTCTTTAAAATCTTTTTGTATCTATCTCCTAACATGTCCCTGAGTCATTTTGAAATCACCTTTCAAAACCATTGTGTATTATTTGCGTTACCATGCAATACTAGTAAAGGAATCATCATGGAACAGCCGGTTTTCTTATGAAGTAATCTAAACCACTACAATTGATGTTAGATGGGGGCACGAGTTTAAAACGGTTCCTCTAAGGGGCTGATAACTTATCCAAACCCGGTGTTTCACTAAGTACATTTGAATAAATGTTCAGTATGTCTTTGAATGTTATTTTCACTTTGATGATGAGGGTTGTAATGTGTAAATACAGCAGAAGAAAGTTAGATTTAATTTATTTAAATGTTCAGTGTTATATGTGACCAACTGTAATGATTTTGACAGGGTATGATGGTTTTCTATAGGTACTGTATGACACTGAACCTCTTTATACTTGTCAGGAATGCTCGAATCCGTCTGAAGTTCAACTGACCTAAGTTCTTCCATGTCACCCCCCTCCTGCCCACTCCAGTAGCTTCAGTTAAAGCGCCACTAAAACACCATGTTGCTCGACAGTGCATAAGCAGCCAGAGAAACTGTTGTGTGCAGAAACTCTTTTTGTCTTTACACACGGAAATAGTGCTTTCAGATATTTCTTTTTTTCTTGAGGAAGTAAAGAAACTAGAACAGTCTTGATGTCACAATCTTATAGAAAGAAATGCTGGTTATTCAAATAACAAAGAACGAATGGCTTGAGACTGTCTATACGGTCACAAGGACAACATTGGAATCAGAAAGTAAATGAATGTCCAATAACCAAAACCCTTTTTCTTCCAAGCCTTTGGTTAAGAGATTGATATCAAAACCAGTACCGAGGTACAATCTGCCACAGACTGCAACAGCAGGGCTTTACATGAACCACACACCTGTACAACACACCTGTACCACACACCTGTACCACACACCTGTACCACACACACCTTACCACACACCTGAACCACACACCTGTTTTTTAATGGACAAGGAGATTGGTTACCCCGGTCTTATCTGCACCCTGGTTATATGAGCAATTTCCCTTTACTAAAAGAATGGACCAGGTCTGGTCTGCTATGTTTTGCGTATTGCCTTGTGATGTCACATTAAGTACCTGTGCACTTTGTTCCATCACCTCTAGTATCTTGGCAATCCCACCCCTATGGGAGGGCAACACCTGGTCAGCCCAATCAAAACTCTTCTCTGTCTTGGTGCCCCATTGGTGGATCTCTTAGAAAAAAGACTATTGAAAAGAAGATAATGGAGAGGTATTTGACTGGGACAGCCTTGGAAGAAAATGTTAAATGAACTGCCCCCTTTTTGCCAAGTGGTTCCTCAAGGAGGTCGCTCTTGCAAAGCAATGTTGTTTGCTAAAGGCCTGGTTCAGATCCTGTCTTTCTGTAGGACCTTAGGCTTAACTTCAACTGTATGTGCCTGTATGCATTGCCTACATTCAATGTATGCCTATGAGGAGGTTCTGCTGCCATAGAGATGAATGCAGAATATTGTGAAAGGTTCAGTGCATCTCCTGACCTTTTGTGTAAGGTACAGTTTGTCATTCACAAGAGAAAAAAACGTTTGGATTATTTATCTCAGACTTTATGGTAAAGTAAATCAGTCTTTATGATTCAGGAATTAACTCAAGACACAGCAGAAATGTTCAATTAAAAAATAGAGTGAACTGAGGCCATATAAATCCAGACAATAGTGTATCAATTAGGGACTTGTGACAGATACTGTACAGATTTTTGTGTGTAGGACTAACCCACAAATAGAACGAAATCTCCTGCATTCAACTGGAGGCTAAAAATTAATACAACTATAAATCATAACAAGATGATTAAATACGGTCATTCAAGCAAGTATATTTTTATAGCACAATTTATTCATAAAAGCAATTCAATATGTTTCACATAGGAGAAAAAGAAAAAAATGCATGCATTTTACCTTCATTGCAACCTGTTTACTGGCATAATTTACATTTCAAACATTTACATCTCAGTATGTAACTGTACATTTCACATCTACGTTCATAGGGTCTTTAGAACCCTTGCAGGTCTTTAGAACCTGGCCAATAAGTATTTAGAACTTCCAGGTCTTAAGAACTTGAGATGACTCTCTGAGATCCGGGTTGGGCGTATTCACTACCTGACTTGTTTCAGGCTTCCTTATAGAGCCAAATCAGGGTTTCTCCTTGAAGGGGGACAGGGAGTGACAACCACATTCACAGATGATTCTGGTAATATCTGATTGACCCATATTCAATCTGGTGGAGTTGCTGCCAGATCCTAAGTTCCGTGGAACTGTGACGGAACCCCCAGAAACATGCAGTGTCTGGGTCCGTTTAAATCAGGATCAAAGAAAACATAGTGTTGGTATTGGTTTTGCTTTAAGGCATTGGCATGACCATTTAGGTTCAGGTGTAATGGCTAAGTTAAGTTCATTCTTAAACATTAGGTTATTAGAAATAGTCAGAGGTGGGACAAAGTCATTGTTATGCAAGTCACAAGTAAGTCTCAAGTCCTTGCCCTCGAGTCCCGAGTCAAGTCGAGTCAAAGATGAGGCAAGTCCCGAGTCGAGTCACAAGTCAAAGCCAACAAGTCTCAAGTCGAGTCCAAAGTCCTACCATTTTAGTTTCCAGTCATCTTACCACAGAAATCAAATTTATACAAATCATGTATGTCTGTAAGATTTGTATTTATTTAAAACTCTTTTTATGCAATGACATTAATCAAATCCAGTAAAAAACAGAACATTTAATTTCACAAAAAATGCTTGTATTTCAACAGCATATTTCACTACAACAATGCACAGCAACTTCAGTCCTGTATTGTATTGACCTTAGGGCTGGACGATATGTCAACATTTTATATCACGATATATTTCTTAATTTCGGTCGATACGATATAATTCCGATATCGATATGAACAATATAAAAGCCTCAGAAAAAATGCCATGAACACCCACATCTGTACCTACATTCTTCTGAAAAATACATTTGCCAAGTCTTTTGAGCCTCCTCTTATAAAACTAAATAATATTTTAGAAATAAAACGGTAAAAATAAATTAAAGTTCACCTTTTATTTGATTTTAACCTTTATACAAACAAGAAAAGTCAAATAAACAATTTGACTCTGAGACTGACCTTATTAATATATTTAACTTTAAACAATAACATAGGATGATTATATTATTCTTTACACAAAACTTCTTGCAACAAAACTTGTTCTTATAAACATATCGTTTAACGTTAGTGAACATGTTAGACAATGAAGAGGCGAGTTCATGAGTTCGCTACGTGACCGTGGATTTAAGAGACACGAGAGAGAAGCTCATGAACGTGCATGTTGCATCATGCGCGGAGAATGAGTGCTCAAAAGCGCATGTCCATCATGACGTCATGGGCCAGTCAACGCGGAAGATCCAAGCTCCATGTTGGCTTTATGCGCTTTTGAGCCTCTCATTCTCCGGCACATTTAGCATCACGCTGAAACCTGAAGTTTATCAGATCTCAGAAAGCTGAACCACTATGAAGGACAAAATATGACATAAGAATAAATAAATACATAAATAAGTAAATGTGGAAATTACAAATTAAATACATTAAAATTATATACATTTCGGTCAATAAATAGGCTATTTCTGTATGTTTATATTTATTCTTTATTTATTAATGTATTTATTTATGTATTTCCACATATATTTATTTACACTTTTCTACATTTCAACATTCATTTATTCATATATTTATACTAGGGCCGTCAATTAAAAAAAAAATTTAACTAATTAATCGCACAATCCTGTGATTAATCGCATTTTCCCCAAGTTGTTTGAAACAATGAAATAAATCAATTAACACAAATGAAGTATATTTTAAATACATTATTTTATGATAGTCTCTCCTGTGAACAATAAAGAATAGTCATTCTTATCAAATATAGCAACTTTATAAACAAAGTGTTGAAGTGCAAGTTATATATTTAAACCCTGAAGGTTATCAAAAATACTGGATCATCTTGGCAATAGCCCAAATGAAATAAAACATTTTCAAAAACAAAATGACAGTGTAAGGTGAAACCATCAATGTCAAAGATAGATTATTTTAGAACGTAAGCCTATAGGCCAAAATAATTGCACGATATGTAAAGTTGCCAGATTAATTTTAAAGAAGTCTATAACAGCCTTTGTAATATGAATGACAAACAGAATGAAGTGAAATTAAGTTTGGTTATGTCGGGTTGGTTAGGGTCTCCATGAGAGTGACGTTCTCTGCTTTCTCCAGCAGGTTATGTCTCAAAACAATTGTTTTAGAGGGTAGATTGTATGATGGGGATCCCAATGCAATTGGAATGATTTATTTCAGTCCCTCGTCTTCTACTGTGTTTATCGGGCGGCAGTTTCTATCTATTTATCTAAAACATCGGTTAACGATTACTTGTTTGGTCAAAAGCCCGATTTGGCGCACATTACTGCAGTAACGCGGATTGGCGGATTGCAACATCAATAATGATCGGGTGTTTCTGTCCTATATACTCTCTAGTAACGTAAATAATGACCATGTGTTTGCTTTTATATGATAAACTAAAGACGAGCTGCTTCTATGGTATTTGAATTTGGTTTAGCAAACCGAAACCAAAACTTAATAAAGTGATGCGTTAATTGCGTTAAATTATTTTAACGCGTTAAACATTTGAAATTAACGCATCAGATTAACGCGTTAAATATCCCAGCCCTAATTTATACACGTATTTATGCTTTTCTACATTTATTTATGCTTTTCTACTTTTATGTATTTATGTGTCAGTATGTTAATAAGGTAGTCTACAGCTGGATTGGTTACATTGGTGTGAATCTACTACTACTGCCTTAACTTGTACACTACATGTAAAATTTCCCTTTAGCTGCTATTAGCTGAAATAAAGTTATTAGTCCAATGTGAATGATAAAGCGTTTTATTCGAGCAATTGCCAATGATTTAAGATCATTGGCAGACAGTATTGAAAACAATACATCCAATGACTACCTTCGATTTCGTCTGGGAAGATTAATCGAGGATTTAGTGCAGCCAGTGCCGTAACTACCATTGAGGACACCGAGGTCATGTCATCGGTATTTTTTTCTGAGATATATATTTTTTGAGTAATTTTATTGTGAATGGAAAATAGCCGACGAGTCGAAGTCTACATATCGTCGTCACGGACACGTAGCCTACTTGTCTTGTCAGTCAAAACAAAAATTGTTGGCTGTAGTCGTTGTCTTCAGGACTTATCTCGTCTAATATATATTTTTACACATAGGCGTAATCCTATGGGGGGGGGGCAGGGGGACACGTCCCCCCAATATTCAAAGAAGGACAATTTGTCCACCCCATATTGATCATAGGCGGGCAATATAGGCGGGCAGTATGATTATGCGGGAAATATCGATGTGACTGCTAAAACATAACGTCTTTCTTTTCAGCACCGAAAATATAAAATCCCGGTCGGTCCATTTCACAAATCCATTTGACTTGCCTTACACATTAACAAAAGTTATTTCTCCTGAAATCAATGTCATGTTTTCCCTATACCTTTGTACTCTTGTGAGCGTGGAATGAGAGAGACATGGCCCATGGATGATATTCAGTATTTGGTGAACATAATCCCTTAGATAACGACTAGGTGCATTTCACTAGAATTTCGAATTAGTGCGAACTTCGATTGCAATACTATACAACATATTTCTTAATATTAGCTACTGCATGTGGCATTTTAGAGCTAAAATGTTGAAGTTTAGCTGTTTTAAATACATCATACACATGGTCAACATTAGAATGCAGAAAATACATTCTAAAGACATAATGTGGCATCTGGCAGGGGGAATCGAACCCGTTGCCCGGATCCACAGTCGAGCGCACTAACCACAACTCCAAACAGATTAGTGGGGAAACTACAAGTGATGACTGTGTGTGATGGAGTACCAGATCGCACAGATGGCCAGTCCGCCCCTGCTACTACCTATATTAGAGGTAGGTTAGCAGCATTTCGCAAACATTAAAACTCAGACTTTTATATTTTTTAGATCAAAAAAAGGGGGGGGGGCTTTTTGACCTCGGTATTTGAAAACATTTGGTTACGGCACTGCCGCTGGGGATATTGCTCATGTGTTTGGAGTGTGCGAGAGAACTATTCGTCGGAGGATGGTACAGCATGGGATAAGGTCGTTTTAATCAACGTTTTGTCTATCAATACTTTATTGACATGATTTTCACTGGTGTAGTAATCGTTACAATTCTCTGTCGAGTGATCGGGCTCCCCTCAGCGGATGAGCGGCGGAGATTCGGTTTGCGGTTGTGTCATGTAATTGTTAGGGATTGTTTGCTTCTGTCTGGTTTGAGCAGCTGACCAATCCTGCTTCAGACTGATGATAGGACCACCCACTTAACATACTGACACATAAATACATAAATACTGAAATGTGGAAATGCATAAATACAGAAATGTGGGAATACATAAATACCGAAATGTCTAAATACATTAATAAATAAAATAATACATATTTAAATACTGAAATAGCCTATTATTTATTGACCAAAATGTACATTATTTGTTATTTATTCATTTATTTATTGTTATGTCATATTTTGTCCTTCATAAACCACTTCCCTACCACTGAATTAGTCTTTCCTCTCATATCAACTAGCTGCTTTCTCCTCACTTATGGAAGCTCGTTCAGTCACGTTTGAATTGCGGTCATGGGCGCTCATTTTGTAGCTTAAACTTGCCGTGTTGGAGATCAGCAAAAATATTGAAATATAGAAAATGTGTTTAGAAATCATATCACCATTATTGATTTTTACCGCGATATGTATTGATATAGAATTATTGTCCGGCCCTAATTGACCTCATATTGCAAAACAGTTTAACTTTCAAATAGACATGGGTCCTTTTAGCCTGAACTTTTTTAAACATGTCATCAATAAAATCCTCACTCCTCAAAATTATCACTTCTGAAAAACTGGACCAACCTGATAATATAATTGGAATGACTCCATAGAGACGTGTGCGCGTGCGCAGCTCCGTCTGTAATCTTCAACCCGCATGTTTTGCAAATTGCAACTCTCTTTTTTTGTCGACTACCTCGTAATTTTTATAGCCAAACGAAACTATCTTCGGTATCATTTTGCCAACTGGCGCGTTGTTGCTTGTGCTTCATTGGTTGTCTTGCAATGTGCCTGCTTAGATGCTGTCCAATCAAAACAACGTGGGACTACAGTGATTGGATGTCGTGCAGGCAGCGCGCGTGCTCTCTGCATGCATTTTTTTCACAGATGCAGATAAACTGAGAGCGGCGTGGCCGTGTGAACATTTTCTTCCCCAGTTTTCATGGGAAGTAGCGAGTCTTCTCAAGTCAAAAGGCGCAAGTCCAAGTGAAGTCACGAGTCATTGATGTTCAAGTCCAAGTCGAGTTTCAAGTCTTTGTACATTTTGTCGAGTCTGAAGTCATCAAATTCATGACTCGAGTCCACACCTCTGGAAATAGGCTTAGCGCTAGGGAATAGGGAACATGAATCTCTGGGTCTCGGTTAGGTCTCAGGTCTCCAGAAGGGTAGAAAATCTGATGTGAGGGTGTGTGTGGCGCGGAGGGTGCTGTGGTGTGTGTTCAACACCAACCCCAACTTGCTGCTTGTTTAAACCAGTTCCTCTGCCATTGTGGGCTGCAGCGTAGAGGCCTTGCTACACAAAGCATGTTGTAATAACAGGCTTTTCCTTCGCCCAGGACAGGGATGAAGCGGGGTACTGGATTTAGACCGGGTGTGAGGATGGGGCATGACTCCAGGACAGGGATGAGGCTGGGTACTGGATTTAGATTGGGTGTGGGGATGGGGTATGACTCCAGGATGAGGTAGGGTACTGGATTTAGACCGGGTGTGAGGATGGGGTATGACTCCAGGACAGGGATGAGGTAGGGTACTGGATTTAGACCGGGTGTGAGGATGGGGTATGACTCCAGGACAGGGATGAGGCTCGGTACTGGATTTAGACCGGGTGTGAGGATGGGGTATGACTCCAGGACAGGGATGAGGCTAGGTACTGGATTTAGACCGGGTGTGAGGAGGGGGTATGACTCCAGGACAGGGATGAAGCTGGGTACTGGATTTAGACCGGGTGTGAGGATGGGGTATGACTCCAGGACAGGGATGAGGCTAGGTACTGGATTTAGACCGGGTGTGAGGATGGGGTATGACTCCAGGACAGGGATGAGGCTAGGTACTGGATTTAGACCGGGTATGAGGATGGGGTATGACTCCAGGACAGGGATGAGGCTCGGTACTGGATTTAGATTGGGTGTGAGGAGGGGTACTGGGGCGAGGCCAGGACGAGACGGCACAGCAATAATCACACCAGATGGGTAACAAACAATCCAGTCTTTCTTCTTCAGTTGAACCGAAACACACTTTCCAGGGACGCCAACGCAAGTAGATGTCGAGAGGAAGGCAGAACGAAGACAGGTGGTTAGTGTAGAGACGCGCCATGAAAAACGGTAGAGCACAGCGAGGAAGACACTGTTTGAAGGAGTGTACGAAAGG
This sequence comes from Dallia pectoralis, assembly GCA_029465975.1. Classification (NCBI taxonomy): domain Eukaryota; kingdom Metazoa; phylum Chordata; class Actinopteri; order Esociformes; family Umbridae; genus Dallia; species Dallia pectoralis. The sequence goes on along the minus strand of CM055734.1, from coordinate 21,024,298 downwards.
GAGTGAGACTGTTGCAGCGTGTCAGAAGCAGAGAAGTGGCGTTGGTCGTCTCCAGAGGAAGCGGTCTGTGCATCGTGTCACCCTGACAGGATGGAGATGGGGCGGGGGGATCCCTACACTCAACAGACAGCTGTATACGTGTCGCCGTCAAACACTGGATATGAATGATACAAGTTTGGAAAGTGTTACCACAGGCACTGCCGAAGCGAACGCTCAGATGTACAGTATATCAAACCACCAATGTGGCAGATGGAAAGTGATACACAACATAGTAAGTAGTGGCTTTTGAGTCTCTTTGTCGCTGTGACCTCGGCCTGGCTGTTATTGTAGGCAGCTGGCGGTGAGCTTGCCTGTCTAAACAGATCCAAACGCTGAGGTGGCAAAGCTTGGAGAGTGAGAGGGGGAGTGGTAGAGAGTGGGTGGGTGTTTGGGGCGACCGGCCAGCCTGGGAGTGAGATTGCAGAGGACGGACCGGTACTGGGCAGAGAGGCGGGCAGGAAACCACGGGCATGGGAGATGGGCCGCGGCCAACCGCTTTCTTCCTTCCCTCACAGTGGATACAAGCAGGCACACATACACACACACTTTCAGAAACACACACGGCCCATGGATATAATCCAGCTAATGTGAAACCCAAACCCCCCCTGCTGAGGTTGAGAGGTGAGGCGCCCCAACATCCCTGGCCTTCTGCCCCCTATCTCTCAATCTCCTCACACACCTCTGTTTCCCAGTATTACAGACTGCATTTATTCTGATCTGTAAACAGGTTTTACCCCACAACATAACACGATGGCTGGTGGTATTACTTTTTTAGTGTACTACCTATGTATTATTTTCAAAGAATCTTAAAAGTTCTCTGGTCAAGGGCCCCTAAATATATATACCATGACAGGTCAACCAGTCAACAGTCAGTCTTTGAATGCTGCATCCGATGGAGATGGAGAGGGTCTTCTAAGCGTGGAATCTGGCATGGGCTCTTAAAGGTCACTGAGCCTATTGAGGTTCTGGCGGCTGCTGCGAGTCATGTGACATGAGTGTTTTTCAGTAACTCTGGACCTCGTGGCCTTCTGGTGAAAGTTTGTAACCCCGGGATGCCAGCGGTGATGGCCACAGGGGTTATTTGCGATCTCTGACGGTCCCGTGTGCCTGTCCACTGATACCCCCCTCTGGTTTCTGGTTCTGCAAAACACACTGTCACACTCCGTCACTCACTTGCACTTGTTCACCAAGTCTCTTTTTCACTGTCATTCAATCACACTCAGTCAAACACACTCTTTTGTTTCCTCTCACTGATAACTCACTATTCCCTAACTTGCATTTTTACTAAATCACTCTAATGCCATATTTTTACTGGTGCGTTACCCCGTTACATCCAGTGTGACATTCATCCTGATACATTAGACTAAAACTTTTTTCCTGCTCTACCTATGTCAACTAGCTATAGCGTTTTGTTTGCCAAGTTTATCAAATGGTTAGCTCAGGGTTTATCCAATGAATCGTATTTCTAGATCACCATGATATACACTTCAAGAACGACACATCTTACAGAAAGTATGTCGACTAATTTGATTCATGTGAGCAACTTCTGCAATTAAGATGGCTATCCTAACGGCAACCGGTTTCCTTCTAGGGAAAGTGGTGAGGGAGATTGTAGAGAGTCTGTCATACTAATTGTTTTGCCTCCTCTTTTAAAATACATGTCCAACATGTTCGAACCAAATACACATTTTAGTCCCTTTGCGAGCTTGCCCTTCTCATTTCGCTTGTTATGGAAATATTTCAAATTGCATGCTGTAAACTACCCACAGAGGCTAACTAGCTTAATATGTACACAAAATGAAATGTAAATATTGGTTTATTGACTAGGTAAAGGTTGTTCCTTACATGAGTTTTTTGCTGATTGTTCTGGAGGTCGCACACCTTATACAGCATCTGAATATTTACATGAGATTGGAAGAGCTAATAACATAAGGCTTTACAGGAGTCATTTGCCAGAAAATCTGATCCAGAGCACCATTGCTGCACACTACCAGCTGTTTTGTCTATTCATATCATGGTAATTATCTAATGTTAACTAACAATCCTAAACCAGTTGGTAGTTTCAGGTACAAAAATGAATGGGCCATCATGTATGTCGTTGTTCTCACTTAAACAACAGGTTTATCTGAATTTCAACTGAGGTGGATGATCACAGGGCTACAATACCCAACCTAGCTATTTGAAATGAGCCTAACTGACTCATTCACACTCACTTACATTTACTTACATTCTCTCTCACTAACTCTCTAACTCGCACTTACTTACTCTTACACACACACACACGCATGTGTTTTTCACTGCATGTGAATGGTCTCACATCATTATCATTGACACTGATTGAGAAGATAACTAGGCGGATCATACAAGACTTATAACGTTGCAACTTTGTCTTTTTTAACCGTAGCCATAAGAGTTGTGTTTCTTTATTTTGCACCATCCTTTTTAAGGCAGATTACAGGGTACATTGAGGGACAGTCTACATAAAGGTGTAGCTATTGGATGGGAAAAGAGGAAAACAGATGGAGACAGTGAGAGTTAGCAGGCGTGTTCCTGTTGGCATGCAGCCGGTGCAGCTGCGATATACAAGGCCCCCACACAACACGGAGCAGGATAGGGAGCCGGGTGTGCACACACGCACGCACACATGCACACACACATGCAAACGCACACACACGCATGCACACGCACACGGGCACACGCACGCACACATGCGCACACACACGCATGCACACGCACACACACGCACACGCGCACACACATACACACACATACACGCACGCACACACGCGCATGCACACGCACGCACACACACCCGCTTATCACTGTCTAGGCTCCTGGGTTTTCTTTTGTTTCAGGCTTGTGTTCCAGTCTTTCACCTCCCAGTTTCCAGTTTTGGATGGATCTGTACTGTACTCATCAGGGTTTGTCTAACCCTCCTTCTCAGAGTTTTATACACAGACAAACACACACACATACACACTGCCTCCATGCAGACACTAGTCTCTGTCCTGGTAAAGGGTGGGACAATGTTCTTTAAGGAACCGAGCCCTAACCTGTGATGCAACGATCATAAAATCAGACCGCGCAAACAAACAGGTAACGTTCTATTAAGCACGTGCCCGTGGTAAACAATGTAGAGTGGAAGGTCTCAGTGAGGTGGCATCCCCCCTTTCTTTACTTAAGGAACACTTTGTTCCAGTGACGCTGCATTCTCTGGACCACACAGAGTCACGTTGGAAGTCCTTGCCGTCATCATGGAGATGTTTACCAGGTCCATGAGAAAATAGGGCTGTGCAATTAATTATGATTATGGCCTAAACGCTGAGGACCAAAGTCCACAACCCAGACAGTTTTTGACTGGAATATGTTGAACATAGGCATAGTTTAGCAAAATGTTAAACATAAATTCGTTTTCAGAAGGCTGTGGCAGTGCCCTACAACATACTGAAATCATTTAAAGAAATTGAAAAAATGTTTAGTGATTTTCTTTTGGTTGTGGAAGTGCACATTGTGGTTGTTATTTATTGTGATTATATGATTGGTTCAGTTAAATTATACTTTGTTAAATACTGTTAAAATATTGCGTTTTTTAAAGTCAATTAGTAATCATGTTTAATAATCGTGATTTCAATTATGAATAAAATAATCATGAATATGATTTTTGCCGTGATTGAGCAGCCTTGTGTTCCCTGGCCCCCCTCCTTTCCACAACCCTCATGTATGTGTCCTTCATGTATTGTCCCGTGTATTTTTTCTGAAGCACAAGGAACCCTACTAGCCCGAAGACCGTAGGTGTTCGCCAGTTAGAAGAAGTTAAAAAGGTGCAGAAGTAGCAGAACAACCGGTGTTGGCACACATGACTAATCCCTTTGGCCTGACAAACTATGACACAGCGTTCCCTTTAAAGTTCACCCAGCTCAGCCTCATCACAGTCAGACAATCTAGCATAAGAAGTGAACGGGGAAGAGACTAGTCATGATATCTTTTAATCCAGCAGGGGTTATTTGAAGAAGCGCAGACGTTCCATTGACTGGTCATGAGAACTGTGGCAATCGAGAGTGACGAGGGCCGTTTGCTGGTCTTTTGTGACGACTCTTCCTCGTCGCTTCCTGTTTGAAATCCATGGGTGTGTTCCTCTTCCTTCCTGATCGCTGTCAGAATCCCGATCAACCTTCCTGTAAACTCCCAACGTTTGCATTTGCGGTTGCGTGCCTTTTTCACAGTTGACACTTCTGTGACTCAGACCAAGAGGCAGCGTCTGTTGTGAACGAACAAATTTAAAGATAAGGAGAGCGATGATGTCAGGGTCCTTTGGGAAGCGGCGGTCACAGACCAGATGCTGTCTGTCCTTGTGACATCAAACAGCTGCCGCTACAAACCGCTAAGGTGGTTCAAGGCTTGACTCTGTTGACATGGTGACGCACTCAGGCCTCCGGACCAGATTTGGTCTCCTCCAGGGAACGGTGCGACATCGGCGATACCTGGCCTGAGGTTATAGGTCAACACAGCAGCAAATATGAACCTTGGGTCAGAAACTCTATTGGTTTTAACTAAACAAAAATGTCAATTTCAGAAAGATACTCCTGCTGTCCCGGGGTAACTAATAATAATGCACCTAAAAAAAGGGATCGGGGTGTGACAGAGAGGTCAGAATGAGATTATTTGGGGATGGGGGTGTGTTTCGGGGTCATCTGTAGACCGTGGGACCAGCGACAGGTCTCTTATCTAGGCCTTCTGATACCTTTTCTGTCTTTGGCCATGGCAATATGTCATTGCTGTGAGGGTGGTGTGTCTGTGTTGTGCTGTTGGCACCATGACAACATGGCGATTCTTTAACAGGACCTGACAGATACGCTCTGGATAACGCGCACAAAGACACACCAAAACTATTCTTTATTTTCCCTATCCCCTAAACAGCCTAGTCTTAAACATAACTCCTGAACAGGAAATAGCCTTTTAACTTTTGGTGACTGGCTGAAAAACTTTGTGGATCCAAATAGTCAAGTTTAGTATTTTGGGGGAGAACTCGTAAATGAAGAGCGTGTGTGTTTAGGTGTGTTGCTATATGTAGTTACATTGTGGAAAAGCGGGAATCTCTCTTCAGGTGTGTGTTGTTATTTGTAGTTACATTGTGGAAAAGCGGGAATCTCTCTTCAGGTGTGTGTTGTTATTTGCAGTTACATTGTGGAAAAGCAGGAATCTCTCTTCAGGTGTGTGTTGTTATTTGTAGTTACATTGTGGAAAAGCAGGAATCTCTCTTCAGGTGTGTGTTGTTGTTTGTAGTTACATTGTGGAAAAGCGGGAATCTCTCTTCAGGTGTGTGTTGTTATTTGTAGTTACATTGTGGAAAAGCAGGAATCTCTCTTCAGGTGTGTGTTGTTATTTGTAGTTACATTGTGGAAAAGCAGGAATCTCTCTTCAGGTGTGTGTAGCAAATCTCAAGCCATGCAAACCTGTTATTTCACATCTCTGAGAAACGATTCCGATTTCTGTCAATCTGAACTTTTGTCTGTTTTAAACACTGTGATGTTTGCAAAATGCATTATTTAAAAAAAACCTTCAAACAATATCTCAAAGATGGGGTTTTGACCGGTTTGTTATCGACCTACTGTGAAGACGCCAGAAATTATGACCAAAGATAAGGGAAAAGGTTTCCTCTTCGTGGCATGAAAATCTGTTGGTGTTTTATTAGATTACAGTGTAATCTAATAAAAACAACTCCAGCAAAGAAAGACAGATATAAATACTTTTAGCGATTTTAATTATGTCAGACCTAAACATGCATTGTTTAATTTCTTGAGCCTTATATTGACATAACAGGTCGCGGCTATTTTGGTAGCAAACATTTTGCCCTTTTTTGCATTATAGTTTAATATTGTTGTTTCTTTGCAAGGATTTTATGGAAAGTAGGAATCAGAAGAAGTCTGATTAAAAAAGAGAAAGTGGGGAAGTGAAAGCAGGTTTTATTATGAAGATTTATGCCTTTAGTACATGGGCATTTATTTTTCATTTAACCTTTATCTAACCAGGTAGGCCGATTTGAGAACAAATTCTAATTTGCAACGGCTTTTTGAACATATCTGAGCAAAAAGAGTGATTCAACAATTATGACAGCAGTGCAGGTGAGAGAGGTCCACTGTGCAAATAGGGCAGGCAAAGTATTTATGTAAAATTTAGTTTATATAATAACTAAACAAAGTTAGGTCTGTAGGTGTTTGTTGTTGTTGACATTGTTGGCGTTGACATTTACAGGTGTCTTAGTGGTTGGCACTGACCAGTAACCAGACATTTTTTTGTGTAATTGGGCAAGACTGTTAGAAATACAGTAAAGGAAGAAATAATTTGATCCCCAGCTGATTTTGAACATTTGCCCACTGACACAGACATGATCAGTCTATAATTGTAATGGTATGTGTATTTGAACAGTGAGAGACTGCAAAATCTGCAGGGGATAGAATATTTTCAACCTTCACTGTAAATGCGCGTCAGATTCTCTTCTCGTTTTAAAGTGGTTCGGTTAAATACTGAGGTCCAGCTTTTTTGGGGCCTTGTCTAATTGTACAGCTTCTGACCTTTTCTACCAAACGCTTGTCTAAATGCCCTAACGTCAACGAGACACTGGTAAAGGTCACAGACTTTCATCAATACCATGCGTACACATGCATTCTGGACATGACAGAGATGACAGTCACCCTAGCCATTTGTGTGGCTACGTATCCATGATCTTGTCAGTCAACCCACTGGACTGCTTTACGCAGTCCCAGGCCTTCACTGTGGCTGAAGGGGCGGGACAGAAAGGGGGTAGGAATTGGGGGGAGGGGTAGATGTGGTTTTTCGAGGGTCTTGTCTACTCTACCCTAAACAAACATTTTCTTCGATGTCGCCTCCAAACTGTGTTTGTCGTCAAACACTCTCCTCCCCAGCCCACAAACCGAACCCTATTATCTTAACTAGAGCACAACTTGCTCAACACTATTTCAGAGCAAACATTCTCTTATACAGACCATAAAAAATTAAATAAACCTGAAAAAGGCGCTCGCCAAAAATATCATTCTTGGTGGCCAGAAAATCAAGTGTTTTTGTTGAATACATATATTATTTTGGACATGTCCCTCCCTCGAAACGCCACAATTTACTGTGTGGGTAGAGCTTGACGTCAGACAATTGGGTTTTAGTCTTCAGAGAGCTATTTAATGGCAAAGTTCTAAATGTCAAGCAAATGAGAGACTCAGAAAAGCCTTAGACCTGCAATTCATTTGCATCCGTCTCTCAGGCCAGGGGTGGGTAATGACCTTGTCTGGCTGGGGTCTGAGCAGATGGGGCTAGCCTCTCAGGCAGTCTGGGGACTGTATTCTACTCTGGCTGGTGCTGTTTTAAAGTGACAGTTGGATCGCAGGGTTGAAGTTGGTCTGGTTTTGGTGCCGGGTGTCCAGTCCCGTATTTCGTTTTACAATTGCTGGCAGTATGTGGGACAGCCACTTTTTTAATATCATTTTTCTATAGACTTTGTCGAAGCTTGAGATGAGGCATCTGGTGCTTGGAGGAGGCCTGCCATTTATCAAACTGAAGCAAAGTCTGCAGGGAGGGGGAAAACAACATGCTATATAGGTTAAACCCCCCCTTTCTCCTCCCTTTTCTTTTCTCCAGCTCTCTCTTTCTCTCTCTCGTCCTGAGAGTTTGAGGGCATGTTTTTGAGAGCCCTGTTTGTGTGACCGGAGCCGTACAGAGCCCTCAAGCAGAACGAGGGAGTGGGAAAAAGAGTGAAGAGGTTGGACGCCAGAATGTACAGCCAGCTCAGTTACTTCTGTCATTCTTAAACGGTTTTGGTATTTTGCTGCACAAGCAGATAAGCTGGCAACTGTGTTGTTATTCCCATTCCAAGGACAAGGATCCTTATTGTAATATAGGTCATTATGTTTGTCAGGGAATCTGTTTTTCGTAGAAACATTGGATAGGGAGGGGTTCTACTGACACACATTCATCTACTTAAGATGAATGATTGTTTTTTCTCCATCAGGCATTGGGGTTTTGTTGATGAACAAGCTCAGTGTTTTTTTTGGTGATGTTTCTGTTTCACGCAACGGGATGAGGTCTGTCGTGTGACTGGTGTAGTTACTATGTAAACGGATGAGGTCGGATCGGATAAAAGTTACTATGTAATAGGATGAGGTCTGATGGGATGAGTTACTATGTGAAGGGATGAGGTTTGATGTGTGACAGGATGAGTTACTATGTAAAGGGATGAGGTCTGATGGGATGAGTTACTATGTGAAGGGATGGGGTCTGACGTGTGACAGGATGAGATGAGTTACTATGTAAAGAGATGAGATTAAACTGGATGAGTTACTATGTAAATGGTTGAGATGTGACAGGATGAGTTACTATGTGAAGGGATGAGGTCTGATGTATGACAGGATGAGTTACTATGTTAAATACACAAACCGCCTGCTTGGTTACCTCTGACCTCAGCTGAGTAATGTAATGACCCGCCAGCCTTCCAACCCGCCTGCCTGTCTCATTGGACAAAAAAAAACATATCAGAGAGGTCATACTGAGACACAGTGAAGGGCAAGGACGGAAATGATCAAGTAGAACGGGAACAGGCAGAAGGTGCAGAGGAAGATGATGGACAGAAATTGATTGACAGAAAACAACTTGAGTGTCTCTTGAGGTTAATCTTTCCAGGTACTGGAGGAACAGAATGTTTCAGATTGAAACCTCCTTGGGCCAGTATCTTCCCAAAGCAACACCCAAACTATTTGGCTTTCCTGTGACCTATATACAGTTACAGGGCTGTCTTCTCTTTCTCTCCCCTTCTCTGTCATTGCTGTTTTTTTCTAAATATATAGTTTTTTCTCTGGTTTTGCTTACTCATTCTGCTAGCTTTTTTCACACGGTTGATTTACAGTTGCATAAATATTCCTTCCAAATTGACATTAGTACATTCTGTTCCAACAGGGATAAACATAGATTCAATTGGGATTTCCTCCTGATGATTAAGACAGCTCACAACAGTTTAGTGTAAGAAATTGTTTTAATTTACATCAAAATGTAATTAGGCCTAACTTTTTGCTAGTTGGATAAGTGACAGTAAGTAAGATCAGTCTCTTAGTCTACCAGCATTGCACGTCTGATTTAGGCAATCGTTGTTGGCAAAATAGCTTAGGCTGTTTTAAATTGGATGTGCAAAAAACACACACACACAGACCCTATTCATTTGCTGTGGTTTTGTTTGTGCGCCTGTCTTTCTTTGACAGAAGCACAGTATAGCTCCTATTTCTCACCCCGCTATCTGTTTGCCTGAGAAGGACGAGGCCCTTTATTTTTGGTAGATAACCATCTGCAACAGTCAACCTTTTTTTGAAAGATATACTTTTTCGGTCATTTTATGTTTTACTGGAAAGTTAAGTAGTGATAAACAGTAGGGCAGATTAGAATCCATGCTGCAGCAGTACATGTTCACCCGAATCATTTTCCTAGACTCCAGTCCCAAACATGCCTTTTGTCAGGTAGAAAGAAACTAGACAGTCTGAAGAGCTGTGGGGGTTTGGGGAGGGTCAACATTACTAAAGGTCAAATAAACACACACTCAAGTTCACACTCCAACATGCTAACACGTTTACACACGGGAACATATGGTGTGCCAGTGTCGTTCAAAAGTGCACGGGCCAACTAGTCAACAGTGTGTGAAACCTTACGTCCTGTTTTCTCTACTTTACCTTTCCCTTACTTTTCTCTGTGAAGTTCACTTCCACTTTCTTGCTGTAATCAGGGCTGATTCTGTGCTTGTCAACCCTTTCTGCTTTCCCTTAGTTAATGAGCATTTCTGTTTAATCTTCTACATTCCAAATGTACACAACCTGCATTTACACTTTAGCTGCAGATTTTTTTTATCCATTTAGATTAGATTCAACATTTAACACTACAAGCACAGTACAACAAAATGCTGTTTGCATCCAAGCTGAAGTGCAAATGAGCAGTGCAAAAATGATATGCAGGGCAGTGTGTTTAAGACGAACAATGCAGATGGAACAACGGACCAGCGCTTTACTCTCGCAAGGATCCTGTAGGGGGCCTGGAAGTATGCCCTTACAGTTTACATGTGTTTTGTGGAGCTAGAGAAGGTGTATGACCGGGTACCCCGGGAGATACTGTGGGAGGTGCTACAGGAATATGGGGGGAGGGGGTCTCTTTTCTGGGCCATACAATCTCTGTATGCTCAAAGCAAGAGCTGTGTCCGGGTTCTCTGCAGTAATTAGGATTCGTTGTCGGTGGTGGTTGGCCTCCGCCAGGGCTGCGCTTTGTCACCAAACCTGTTTGTGATATTCATGAGGCGGATATCGAGACGTAGTCTTAGCGGTGAGGGTTTACATTTCGGTGGGCTGAGGATCTCATCACTGGTTTTTGCAGATGAGGGTGGCGGGCCTCCCCCCTGGGCGATTCCCTAGAGAGGTGTTCCTGGCACGTCCAGCTGGGAGAAGGCCTCAGGACAAGGAGGAGAGATTATATCTCTATACTGGCCTGAGAACGCCTCGGGATGCCACCGTCAGAGCTGGTTAATGTGGCCATGGAAAGGAAAGTTTGGGGTCCCCTGATAAAGCGTCTGCCCACGTGACCCGACCCCAGATAAGCGGTTGGAGATGAGATGGCAATGAGTGTGTCAATGAGCTGATGTATGAGTGAAATGAGATTGAGTACTGTGTGCGGATGTGCAATTGACATAGATAAGTAAACATGCAGGTATTCAATTCAACAATGTATCAAATTGCAAATGTGCAGAGGGCAATACAAGCAGAAAATATCTATGCAAGTGGTAAATGGATATGGGAGCAGTGTGCATGTAAGGTTACCGAAGGGTTTCAGAGTTCAGCATGTTAACAGCAGTTGGGAAGAAACTGTTGGGAAGAAAAGTGAGAGATGTCTGTGGAAAATCTTGGGTTTAGGTTGAACTTAAGGTTTTGTTAGGGTTACTTTTAGGGTTGTACTTAAGGTTGGGTTAGGGTTGTATTAAGGTTTGGTTAGGGTTCTCCTGAGCTGCATTGCTACTGG